>CM032162.1:38883887-38915482 GCA_018901935.1 Pugionium cornutum | reverse complement strand
TGTCATTGCTCCCTGAGGTACCACTGGTGTAGATACTTCTTCTAGGTGCATGTCCTGGAGCTGGTAGCTCATTTGGTCCGAGTCCTCTTGTGTGGAAGTGGAAATGCGCGTGTACTCGGCTGGATCGGCTGTACCGGCTGGATTGTGCGTGGTACTGGCCGAGATGCCTTCAGGACCGGCCAAGTTGATCCCGGAGTTGGCGGCATCACCAGAGGGACCGGCGGTGTCATCCACGTCCCCACCAAGTGTGCCGGAAGCTTGGGCCTCTCCGTCGGCGATGCTGACCGATCTGGTCCTATAGGTCGAGGGTCCGGCGGTACTGCCTGGTCCGGCAGACGTGCCAGATGGTCCTGCTGTCTCGGCAAGCTTCCTGGTCCGCCAGTCTGGTCTCCTGGCTGGATGTACGACCTGATGTCCTCATCCCCTCCCTCTTCATAATGGATCCCATTAGATGAGGGCATTTCTTGTGCCATGAGACTCTCCTAGGTCGGTTGGTTGTAGTGATCAAAGATATGATCCATTCGCTTCTCTGAGGTAGCTCTGGTCTACTTGAAAAAGTTGGAGGAGTTATTTAACATCAGGATGAATTACCCTTATAGGTGTGTTCATCCCATCTTGATGTAGGAGCCTTGGTCTCTAAGACCATATGGCTCAGCCATCATCTTCTGCCTCTGTTGCCGTGGAGGTCCTCTCGGCCTATGGTGATAGTTATGAGGTTCGTGTCCTCATCTCCATCTGGCTGGGGTTCCTCCTGTTGTGCTGTCCTAAGGTACTCAGGACCCTCAGGGCGATCTGGCTCAGCTCTCACGTGCCTTATGGCCTGGAATCTTACTGGTCTCTCCACGCTCCAAGCCATGGATGCGAGTTGTGTTTGAGTGGTGAACAGCCATCATGGCTTCAGCTGGCTCTATTCTTTTCTCCCATGTGTGCTACAGAGAAAGAAGACAATTAGGGTGCTCCTAAATTATTAGGAGAGTTTTCTTTTTATATGTGGTTTGAAAAAATGCAAAAAGGAAAAATTCTAAAGAAAGGAAATTCGAAAAAAAGGAAACTTCCTAGACAACTTGTGCTAGCTGTCCAATTCGAATTCTTTTGTGTATTTTGCAAAAAGGAGTTCGATGTTATTTTTTTTTATTTTTCTTGAATGAAACTTAAACTAATGCAAGAACTAGAAACAAAACAAGTTAAAGGATAGAAACAACCTGGTTTAGGAGCTTTAGGCTCTGATACCAAAATGATACAAGCCTCGATTCAAGGCTTGGATGCGCGTGGGCTGTTTGGAGAAGGTTAGGTGAGAAAGTCGACCTTAGAATTCTTGGATAGGGGGTTTTGGGTTGGTATTCGATGGAAAGGTGAAGTGAACCACACGAGGGGTGATGAACCTCGTGATAAATCACAAACTTAGAGCTAGGAGGGCTGGTCTCAATTAGATTCTAAGCGTACAAGATTCTTGAGAGAAAACCTGTTGGGAAAAAGTTCTATCTTTATTAATATCAAAAAGGTTGTCGAACTACAATTCTGGAAGTAGCCTTATTAATATGCTCGACAGCTTGACCTTCTAGGGTCGACCCAAATAAGAAAAGGAAAACTTACAAAAGTGCACAAAAGGAAAAGATACAAAAGTGTATAATCGAAAAAAGACCTATTCCTAAAATGTCTTTGACTCAATAAAAGTAAATATTCTAGATCCTACCCTGAAAAACAGAAAGAGGCATATATTCGAATTGAAGCTTACCTTAACTTACCTCATGGCCAAGAAATGGAAGGTGGCCGTCCTTGTGGCATGCACGCGCCTTGCTCCTAGTCTTTGACTTGGAATAGGGTTAAGAATCTTTGGGCCCTGACCTCTCTTGCCACTAAAGCACAAGTCTCTGATGTCCCTTGTGTTGTTGAGAAGCCATTGGACTCTTCCTTGCATTTTTGGCCCATTGTCCTTAGTCGATCTTCCTCTAGGAGCTTGTCGACCCATAAGCTGAATTTGTGGAAGAGTGCCCTTGATCTCCTTCTTGTCATTGCTCCTTGAGGTACCACTGGTGTAGATACTTTCTCTAGGTGTATGTCCTTGAGCTGGTAGCTCATTTGATCCGAGTCCTCTTGTGTAGAAGTGGAAATGCGCGTGCACTCGGCTGGATTGGCTGTACCGGCTGGATTGTGCGAGGTACTGGCCGGAATGCCTTCAGGACCGGCCAAGTTGATCCCGGAGTTGGCGGCATCACCAGAGGGACCAGCGGTGTCATCCACGTTGCCACCAAGTGTGCCGGAAGCTTGGGCCTCTCCGCCGGCAATGCTGGTTGCTCTGGTCCTTGTGGTCGAGAGTCCGTCGGTACTGCTTGGGCCGGCAGGCGTGACAGATGGTCCGGCTGTCTCGGGCAAGCTTCCTGGTCGGCCAGTCTGGTCTCCTGGCTGGATGTACGACCTGATGTCCTCAATACTCCTTGGCTTGCTTCTCAAGCTCCTTAGACTCCTCTGGTTTCATCCGGTAGGCTGGCTGGTTGGGCTGGGCTGCTCCGAGCACTAGGTCGATCTGGTGCTCTATGCCACGTAAAGGAGGCAAGCCTGCTGGTATCTCCTCTAGAAACACATCCTGGAACTTGTTGAGGAGAGTTGGTACTTCAGGAGGTAGCTCTACCTGTTCCTGTTCTATACTCAAAATTTCTTTGAAGACCATTAGTAACATTAAATCCTTCGAGGCTAAAGCTCTCCAGACATGGCTTGGTTGAATAAGAAAATTAGACTTGATAAGTTTCTTTTCTTTACTCATTTGGAGTTGTAGCTCGTGTACCTGGGCAGGTGTAAGAGGAGCTAGGCTGACCTTTCTTTTGTCATGCACAAAAGTGTAGAGATTGGTTCGGCCATCATGCCTGGTCTCTTTGTCAAACTGCCATGGCCTTCCTAGCAGAAGATGGCCAGCTTGCATGGACACCACGTCGCACACGACTTGGTCTTGGTACTTCCCCACACTGAATGGCACAATGACTTGCTCATGGATCTTGAGCTCCACTTTGTCATCGAGCCATCTCAGTCTTTATGGTCGAGGGTGCCTTGTCTTCTCTAGACCTAGCTTATCAGCCATGTACGCACTAGCAACATTAGTGCAAGAACCACCATCTATGATGAGGTTACATACCTTGCCCTTGATGGTGCAACGGTTGTGGAAGATGTTCTCCCTCTGGATGGTCTCTGAGGGATCCACCATTGCACTGAGAATGCGTCTAGTGACCAGCACTTCCCCCACATCAGGGTACTCAATGTCACCGTATTCTCCTTCTGGTTCATAGTCTTCTTCATCTTGGGATTCATACTCTCCAGCTTCCGTAATCAACATGACCCGGTTGTTTGGACACTCCCTTGAGATGTGTCCACGACCCCTACACTTGAAACAAGTAATGTCACGTGATCTTTGAGGGTTAGAGGACTTACTAGGCTCTCTCTTGTCACGGGTTGGCTCAGGAGGCTTGCTCTTGAACCGTGACTCGATCTCTATGCCTTTGCCTTTGTCTACGGGCTTGGGAATGTTGCTTGGTGCCCAAGGCGTCTTAGGCTTGCTGCGGATTTCTTGGCTCTTACGTTTGATGTGCTGCTCAGCCTGGACAGATAGGTGGAACAAGTCCTTGAAGTCATTGTAGATTTGCCCTTCCACCTTGCGGCTGATTCTTTCTTGAAGTCCATCCAAGAATTGTGCCATCAAAGCTTCCTCAACGTCATTGAGTTCCAGCCTGTTCCTTAGTCTTTCAAACTCTTCATAGTACTCCTCTACTGATCTGGTTCCCTGCTTAAGAGTACGAAAACGTCGTTGCAAATCTCTATGAAAATAGGGTGGAACAAACCTTTGTCTCATGAGGTCTTTCATGTCGACCCATGAGTCTACGGGCCTCAATCTTTTCCTCCTTCGGTCAGACACCTCACGATCCCACCACATGAGGGCATTGTCCGTGAGTTGTGCTACTGCCATGGATACTCTCCTAGGGCCTGGTTGGTTGTAGTGATCAAAGATGTGATCCATCCTTTTCTCCCAATCTAGGTAGGCCTCGGGGTCTACTTTTCCTGCAAAACTCGGAGGTGTTAGTTTAACATCAGGATGAGTTACCCGGTTGTAGGAGTTTTCATCTCCATCCTCATGATGTCTAGGAGGCATCCTTGGTCTCTGGTGATGTCCATATGGCTCAAAGCCATCACCTTATGCCTCTGGTTGTCGTGGAGGTCCTCTCGGCCTATGGTGATAGTTATGAGGTTGTGCGTCCTCATCTCCATCTGGCTGGGGCTCCTCCTGTTCGTGCCGTGTCCTAAGGTACTCAAGACCCTCAGCACGGTCTTGCTCAGCTCTCACGTGCTTTATCGCCTGGAATCGCACAGGCCTCTCCACGCACTCCAACCTCTCGCCTATTGATGCGAGTTGCGTTTGGAGGGTGGTGAACACGGCTATCATGGCCTCGGCTGCATCTCTATTCTCTTCTGCCATTGTGCTACAAGAAAGAAACACAAGTTATTTTGCTCCTAAGTGGATTAGGAGGGTTTTCATTTATAGGGGAATTCAAATTTGCAAAAAGGAAAAAGTTGAGAAAAAGGAAAAACCTGAAAAAAGGAAAGTTTAGAAAATGGAAACTTCCTACAACTTGTGCTAGCTGTCCAATTCGAATTCTTTTGGTATTTTTCCAATTTTCTTTTTATTTTCTTTTTAATTTAACTTATAAATAATGGAAATATGATTTGAACAAAAAGGAAAGCGTGAATGGCAATGCAAAAGTGAATCTAAGCCCTAGTGATACACGTAGAAGCTAGATGCACTCGGTTTGGAGTTTAGTGTTATTTTTTTTATTTAAATTTTTGTATGCGACTTAAACTAATGCAAGAACAAGAAATAAAACTAACTAAAGGATAGAAACAACCTGGTTTAGGAGCTTTAAGCTCTGATACCAAAATGATACAAGCCTCGATTCAAGGCTTATATGCGTGTGGGCTGTGTGGAGAAGGTTAGGTGAGAAACTCGACCTTAGACTTCTTGGATATGGGTTTTTGGGTTGGTATTGGGTGAAAGGGTGAAGTGAACCACACGAGGGGTGATGAACCTCGTGATAAAACACAAACTTAGAGCTAGGAGGTCTGGTCTCAACTAGGTTCTAAGCGCACAAGATTCTTAGAGAGAAAACTTGTAAGAAAATTCGCACTTTATTAATATCAAAAAGGTTGTTGAACTACAATGCTGGAAGGAGCCTTATTAATATGCTTGACAGCTTGACCTTCTAGGGTCGACTCAAAGAAAGAAATGGAAAGTTTACAAAAGTGCACAAATGGAAAATGTACAAAAGTGCATAACCAAAAAAGGACCTATTCCTAAACTGTCTTTGACTCAAAAATGTAAACAATCTAGATCCTACCCTGCAAAACAGAAAGATGCATATATTTGAATTGAAAACTTACCTTTCTTACCTCACGGCCAAGAAATGGAAGGTGGCCGTCCTTGTGGCATGCACGTGCCTTGCTCCTAGTCTTCGACTTGGAGTAGGGTTAGGAATATTTGGGCCCTGACCTCTCTTGCCACTAAAGCCCAAGTCTCTGAAGTCCCTTGCATTGTTGAGAAGCCATTGGACTCTTCCTTGCATTTTTGGCCCATTGTCCTTAGTCGATCTTCCTCTAGGAGTTTGTCGACCCATAAGCTGAACTTGTGGAAGAGTGCTCTTGATATGCTCCTTTTCATTGGTCCTGGTGGCACCATTGGTGTTGAGACTTCCTCTAGATGCATGTCCTGAAGCTGGTAGCTTATCTGGTCCGAGTCTCCTTGTGTAGAAGTTGAAATGCTCGTGTACTCGGCTGGTAGGCCGTACCGGCTGGATTGTGCGAGGTGCTGGCCGGAATGCCTTCTGAACCGGCCAAGTTGATCCCAGAGTCGGCGGCATCACCAATGGGACCGGCGGTGTCATCCATGTCGCCGCCAGTTGTGCCGGAGGTTTGGGCTTCTCCACCGGCAATGCTGATCGGTCCGGTCCTGTTGGTCGAGGGTTCGGCGGTACCGCTTAGACCGGCAGACGTGCCAAATGGCCCGGCTGTCTCGGGCAAGCTCCCTGGTCGGCTAGTCTGGTCTCCTGGCCGGCCATTCGACCTGATGTCCCCATCAGTAAGTAATGCTGCCATGTCTCCAAGGCTCGGACTAGGGCATAAAGCTCCTTGTCATAAGTGGGGTAGTTCAGTGAGGCACCACCTAGCTTCTCACTGAAGAATGCCACTGGCCTTCCTCCTTGAGTTAGCACCGCTCCTATGCCTATTCCAGAGGTGTCGCACTCCACTTCAAATGTCTTGTTGAAGTCGGGCAAGACTAGCACTGGTGCATGTGTGAGGCTGTCATTCAAGGCCTGGGACGCCTTCTCCTGAGATTCTCCCCAGCTGAATCCCACGTTCTTCTTCACTACTGCCATTAATGGTGAGGCAATACTGCTGAAGTTGGGCACAAATCTTCTGTAGAACCTGGCCAGACCGTGGAAACTCCTTACTTGGCTGATTTTGCTTGGTGTTGGCTATTCTTGTATGGCTCGAATCTTCTCTTCATCAACCTGTTAGCCCTGTGAACTTACAACAAAACCTAAGAAGACAAGTTTATCAGTACAAAAGATGCACTTCTTGAGATTGGCATAAAGCTCTTCTTGTCAAAGGGTTTTAAGCACCAACTCAAGATGTGTGAGGTGATCCCTTAAGACATACTATAAACTAAAATGTCATCGAAATAAACTACAACGAACTTACTGATGTATGCCCTAAGAACTTGGTTCATAAGGCGCATGAAGGTGCTTGGGGCATTAGTCAAGCCGAATGGCATGACTGTCCACACGTAGAGCCCTTGCCTTGTCTTGAAAGCAGTCTTCCATTCATCACCTTCCTTCATCCTGACCTGGTGGTATCTACTCTTGAGGTCTATCTTGGAGAAGACCGTGGCTCCACTGAGCTCATCTAGCATGTCATCCAGCCATGGTATCGGATGCCGGTACTTGACTGTGATGTTGTTGATTGCTCGGCAGTCCACGCACATTCGCCAAGTCCCATCCTTCTTGGGCACTAGCAGCATTGGTACAGCACATGGACTGAGGCTTTCTTGAACATAACCTTTCTCCAGGAGCTCCTTGACTTGCTTCTCAAGTTCCTTAGACTCCTTTGGACTCATCCAGTAGGCTGGCCGGTTAGGCAGGGCTGCTCCGGGCACGAGGTCGATATGGTGCTATATGCCACGTAGGAGAGGCAAGCCTGCTGGTATCTCCTCACACTACAAGAAAACAACATATTTCCAACGGCCATATCCATCGGAAAAACGTCGGTAAAACAGATTCTCGACTAATTTCCGACGAAAATAGTCCGTCGGGACTATTTCGTGGGAAATTCATTTCCGTCGGGAAGTAATCGGGAATTTCCGACGGATTGGCGATTAAATACGCCGTCGGAATATGCCGACTGATTTGCGATGGCACCGGTCCATCGGAAAGTACCGACGGATATTCGATGGTCCGCAACCATCGGGAATTACCGATGAATTATCAAGGGCGTTTTCCGATGACTTCCACCGTCGGGAATTTTGTCCGATGATATTTCCCAATGGTTTATAACCGTCGGGATATCGCAACACATTTCCAACAGCTTCGTCCGTCGGAAAAAACCAAATAATTGAAAAAATAAAAAATTTATTTTTTTAATATTTATATTTTAAAAATATTTAATTAAAAATATTAAATATTTTTAAAATATAAATATTAAAAAAATAAAAATTAAATTAATAAATTTTTTATTTTAAAATTTAAATGAATATTTTTAAAAATAATCATACAATTAATAAAAATATTATTATAAATATAAATATTATTAAACATTTATTTTAAATTACAAATTACAAAAGAGTGGAGGAGAAGGAGGAGAAAAAAAATCATTAGACAATTTATTTTTAATCATTTCTACAAAGTTTTTGAGATTATTCATCTCTATTTTCATATACGCCATTTCTTTTTTTAGCTGCTCATTTTCCTCATTTCTAACTGCAGATGTTGCGCCACCGGTATCTGGAACTCTCCCGAGTTCTAGATGATGACCTTTTAAAAATGGTACTTCCTGTAAAAATAAAAAATATTATTAGAAAATTTAATGAAAATTATTATAATATTAATTATATAATTAAAAAAAACTTACATGAAGAACGAGACTGTTAATCTCAGAACGAGACAATTCGGTGACCGAAGATGAAGAACCATCTTGAGATTGCTCGGTTAGAATATCACTTTTTTCTTTTTTACTTTTTCGATGATCTCACTAACAAGACCATCTTAGATACAACCAGTCTTTTTGTACGTGTGGACGGCCTCGAGAAGTTGCAAGTGATCTGGAGGCGCTCCAATTTCTTGTGCCTAAAAATAAAAAAATTCTAAATTAATAATTTTAAAATTTTAAAATAATAATAAATAATTAATATAATAATTAATTTACCAATTGATCGGCTCGTCTGAGAAAACTAGTCGATCCGGCATTGTGAATATAAATGCCTTTGCCTCCTCGGTCGCTCTTCCGGTTTCCCGAATTAGTTATCGAGATGACCTCAGCGCTGAAAGATTCCCAATAACAAATAAAGTCGTTCCAAACCAACTCATTCAACCATCTTGGTTTATCTTTTCTCTTTTTCCATTTTTGTTTCCACTCGTTCATGTGGCGGGAAAATTGTACTGCAGCCTCTTTTTCGAAAGCTTCTTCCACCAATTTTGTGTTCATGGGATCCCATGTAAATTCTTGCTGCGAAATTTTAGTATATATTACTAAAAATATTATTAAAAACTATTTAAAGTAAATATATATTTAAAATTTAAATAACGTACCGCAAACGTCCTGAACCAAATCTGACGTTCTTCGTACGGAATATCTCAAAATTTGGTATATGGTTTGTTCAAAAGAGAATGAAGCATCTTTAATATAGATTTGCTTATTCCATTGTTTGAAATACCAAACCTATGAATTTTTATTACAATAGCGTTTAAGTAATTATTTTAAATATAATTATAGAATAACATTAAAATAATTATTTTAAATATATTTATAGAAAATTAATTTACCATGTCGAGTTTCCTTGACGTCTCGGATCAAGAAAAGTAAGAAGTTCGCGACTAGGCTGCTGAACTAATTCTTCAATTGTCATTGGTCGGAAAGAATCATTTGTAGATTCTGGAACTTGAGTTGGTAAACAACTCGGAGTAGACGACTCACCACGTCTTTGGTAATCTTGATACGACCTATGATTAGGACATTTTATCAATCTATCTACATTCACTATTTACCATTTTTTCAAAATATTAAATTATTTAAAATAATAATCAATTATTTTTATTTTATATTTTTTTGAAAAAATAAAGATTTATTATTTGGAGTTTTTTAGGAAAAATAAATACCGGGAAACTTTTGAATGAAAATGAATTGATGAACATTTTTTCCTGGAAGTGGTAGAAATAATCTGTTTGGATACTAAGAATGGCGGTTAGAAATTATACTGGGAAACTTTTTTTGGAAACTTATTTGCGATAATGACGAAACGAATCTGTCAAAATCAATCAATCAAGTAACAATGGAGGAAATAAAAACTTCTAAAACTAATTTCTTGGAAAAAAATCGATCGAAAATCTCTGATTTTTCTCACAATCGCTCGATCAATCATCTTTCTTTTTTTATTATTACTATATTGAATGACTATTTGTAATAGTAGAGCAACTTACTTTGAATCTCTGGTGCTCTTACAAAGAACGGGTGTTTTGTATTTAAGTTAACCAAAAAAGAGAACAATGTTTTCCATTAACAATGAGATAACCATTACATCAATATTCAAAGTAAAAAAAGTGAACTGAATCTTGCTTTTAAGTTGTATAATTAGTCAGCGGTTTGAGGAAGATTTTGCAAACTACTCTAAGGAAAAGAATAAGCTTGGTTATAGAAAATAAAACCAGTCAATGGTGAAAAGAACGAACATGGAAGACAATCTTAGTACTGACCCGAGTACAAAATCTCTGCAGCCATTAAAGCTCTAGATATAGTTTTGATCAAGGGAAATCTAAACCTACACAGTACTTTAATTGAATCCGTAAAAGAAGAACCAACTGATCACAAAAAATAAAATATGAAAGCAAGGAATCAAAAACTTACATGGACGCGAATCGGCGGCGACGAGGGTGAAAATTTGTGGGTTATGCGAAACGGCGAGAGAGAGAGGAGAAGAAGAAGTCATAGGTTATAATCGATATTTCCGACGGTACATCAATTAATTTTCGCAAAACCCCGTGTTTTTAATTTCGTTTACCGCCTAAATCCATCGGAAATCCGTCAGATTATTTGTAACGCCGTGCATGATTGACACATGGTCTGCCCACGTTGCAAATGGATTTCCGACGGATTTCCGATGGAATTACAATGGCCATCGGAAATTCGTCGGGTAGTAGAGTCAATAATCCGAAAAACAATTTTAATTATAAAATATTTGATGGCTTTCCAACGGAAATACTAAAGCCGTCGGGAAGCCGTCGGTAATTTTAATCAACATTTCAAAAAAATATTTAATTAAAAAAGTTACAAAGTTATATAGATAAATTTATTTTTAAAAAAGCACTTCTAATTATAATATTGTGAAATGTTTGTGCACATAGATCTAAAAATAAAATCATAAATATTTATTTACAATATATAAAATTAAAATCATAAATATCAAAATAAAATCACAAATTCAATTTGAATCTGATGAATATTCTGAATTAGCTGAATTTTGGTCGTCAAACTCGCCAATCTCTTCTTCTGAATCTTGAAACACGTTGCAATCTTCGTTCGTGGTGTCATCAACAACAAGGTTAACTTCAAGAGAAGTGTCTATGGAACCTAAGTTACCAATTGTGCTTTGTTTCATAGGCTCTTGTTTGGTAATACCACATACCATTCCTCTAGGATGTATTGAGGTCACTGTAATCCAAAGATCTTGCTTGTTTCTCACACAAGGATATCGAATGTAACAAACCTGGTCCGCTTGTGATGCAAGTATAAAAGGATCATATTTTCGATGTCGCTTACGAGAGTGGACAGATGTAACACCGAATTCGTCTTCACGTTGACCCATGACAGGGTCATACCAGTCACAATTGAACACAATACACCTCAAATCAATCATTCCTGGATAGTGAACTTCTAATATTTCACGAAGAATATCATTGTATACAATTTCTCCTGATTGAGATGATACACCATAATTACAAGTTGTTTGTGAGTTTCTTTCACGATGACTCTTAAAAACATATCCACGAGTGCAGTACATTGGATAAGATTTTGCAGTAAATGTAGGACCACTCACCAACTCAACTAACCACGTGGGAAACATTATACCCCTAGAAGGACCTGTAGTAACCTACAAAATAATAGAATGTAGTAAATTATAAATATATATGGATATATAGTAAACTATTATTGAAAATTACATAATTGTGGTAACACTAACATAAAAATGCAACCATTTTGCAAATTCGCTTTTTTTTAAGCTCGGCCAACCCATTCTCGCTGTAATCTGAATAATGAACACGTATTTGTTCCATGTATATCCTGTTAATTATGAAAAAAAAATTAACAATAAATTATAATAATAACTAAAAATAAAATTAAATTGAATGTACCTTTCATATTCCAAAACGTCATCGCAATTTGTCAAAATATACAAATGCAAGTGATTGTGTTCCTCCTCTGATAGGCGTCGCGTCTTCCCTTTTCCACTTAAACGTCCAATTTGTGCAAATATTTCTGGCACATACACTGGATAGCTTGGTTTTTCTCCTCCATCATCATGTCGTGAAGGTCGTCTATTTTTTGTTTGCACTTGCGATGGAAAATAGTAGCTTGCAAAGTTAGATGTCTCTTCATTAATACTTTGTGCGACGATTGAACCTTCAAGCCTGGCAAGATTTTTAACTTTTTTCTTTAGGTGGAACATATATCTCTCAAAAGGATACATCCATCGGTACTGAACAGGTCCTCCAAGTGCTGCTTCTCTAGGGAGGTGAATAGGAAGATGCTCCATAACATCAAAAAATGCAGGTGGAAATATTTTCTCCAGGTTACAAATGAGAACCGGTATTTTTTCCTCCAAATTTCGGATATCGTCTACAGTAAGTGATCTTGTACATAAATCTCGGAAAAAAGCACCAATCTCTACATAAAAAAATATATTTTAATATAATATAATATATGAAATTATTATTATTTATATATAAAATAATGTAAACGTCGTACCTGCAATTTCTCTGTGGACGTTTTTAGGCAGTAGATCGCTAAAGGCAAATGGGAATAATCTTTGCATGACAACATGACAATCATGACTTTTCATCCCTGAAAATTTACCTTCAATAGTATCGACACAATTACGAAGATTAGATGCGTATCCATCTGGAAATTTGACACTATGCTTAATCCAGTCAAAGAATTCATCTTTTGCATGCGCATCCAACCGGAATGCGGGAGACAATGATTTTCCATTTGACATTACATGTAGTTCCTTCCGGGAACAAATATCCAGCAAATCCAATCTAGCTTTCAAATTATCTTTTGTTTTTTCTTGCACATTTAGAACGGTATTCATTATGTTGTCGAAAAAATTCTTCTCAATGTGCATAACATCTAGATTATGGCGCAACAAATGGTCCTTCCAATATGGTAAATCCCAAAAATGCTCTTCTTGTGCCAATTATGGTATTCGCCACAACCATCAACAGGGTAATGTCCATTACCTCCACATGAAGCCGTTCTCTCAGCACCAAAATCTCTAAGTTGAGTCATCATATAATTCCCGTCAAGAATAGGACGTGGGGCATCAAAAATTTTTTTGTTTTTCCTAAACAATGTCGTGCTCCGGCGATATGGGTGATCTTGTGGTAGAAATCGACGATGACAATCAAACCAACTAGTCTTTCGTCCGTGTTTCAGTTGGAACGCATCAGTATTATCTTGACAATATGAGCATGCTAATCTTCCATGCATCGACCATCCTGATAACATACCATATGCTGGAAAATCACTTATCGTCCACATAAGTAGAGCTCGCATCAAGAAGTTCTGTTGGTTGGAAACATCGAATGCTTCAACACCATTTTCTCATAATATTTTTAACTCATGAATTAGTGGCTGCAAGAAAATATCAAGTGATCGCTTAGGATGCTCTGGGCCGGGGACGAGAATTGTTAGAAATAAAGACTCTCGTTTCATGCACAAAGAAGGAGGCAAATTATAAGGTGTAACGATAACTTGCCACAACGAGTATTGCCTCCCATGCATCCCAAAAGGGTTGAATCCATTTGTAGATAACCCGAGGTATACGTTTCTAGGCTCATCTGCAAAACTACGATAAACCTGTTGAAAATCTTTCCATGCTTCTGCATCCGAGGGATGCACAATTTCTCCATTCGAATTATGTTCTGCATGCCATCTCAGATTGATATAACCTCTTTAACCTCTCTGTTAATGGCAAATACCACATCTGTTTATGTGGAATAGGTACTCTACCGCTTGTCTCTTGAAATCGAGGTTTGTGACAAAATCGGCACTTCAGGCGGTTTTCATCATTTCTCCAATAGATCATGCAGTTGTCAATACATACATCGATCATGTGATATGGCAATCCAAGATGAGATACAAGTTTTTGAACCTCGTAATATGAAGCAGGTGCAATATTATCTTCAGGTAATATATCTCTAACAAAATCAGCTATCGCATTCACACAATCTTCAGGCAAGTTGAAATCCGTCTTTATCGTCATCAACCTGCTTGTAGCAGATAAAGGCGATAATCCATCTCTACATCCTTTATACAAAGGCTGCTTGGATGCATCTAACATATCAAAAAATTTCCGGGCTTCCAAATTAGGTTCCTCTATTCTGCTAATATCTTCAATGTACGATTCTCTTTGTTCACAAAAAGCATCATTCACCATCTAAACAGTACCTCCGTTTATATCAACTTCTGATGCCGGTTCCTCTACCCTAACATTAGTATTATCTATCCTTTTTGAAGTACTACCATAATATTGCATCCTTGCATCAGTTTCTCCATGTGAATACCAGATTTTGTAACCCAGCATAAATCCATTCCTATACAAATGATTACGTACTTCTCTAACAGAGATTAATCTATGATTTTGACATTTAATACACGGACAATACATTTTACCGTATTCTGATGTCATACTATTCTTTGATGCAAATGCCATGAACTTTTCAACGCCTTGTGCAAATTCATCAGTCAATTCCCCCGTGGTTGAATCATATCGAGGTTTATCCATCCACGATCGAAAATACTCATAAGAACCCGAAGAACACATTTTCTTAAATTTTTTGGTTCTGTTGAAATTGTGAAAGATCATAGCCAATTTATAGTGAAAATTAGATATTATCACGAATTTTTAACAGATTATTAAGAATTTTTAACAGATTATTAAGAATTATTAACAGATAATTATGAATTTTAAACAGATTATTCTTTGGAATATTCTCTATTTCCGACAGAATTCCGACGGTTTCCGACCACAACCGGATATTCACATATTTTGAATAGATTTTATCTTCATCAACCGATGGATTTCCGACGGTTTCCGACCACCGACGGATAAACACAAAATTATAAAAGAGTATAAGTAAATTTCTGACGGATTGCCGACGTTGTCCGACAATGGTCGGATATTTCCGATGGTTTTCCGACGACATCTGCCAACGGATTCCCAATGGACTATGAAACACAGGAGCCGTCGGGAAATCGTCAGAATATTACCGACGGCCTGAGATACGTTGGTAACTTTCCGATGGTTTCAAGAGGATATCCCGACGACTACGCTTTCGTCGGAAATGCAACGGTTTACCGTCAGTTTTTACCATC
The DNA here is from genome assembly GCA_018901935.1 of Pugionium cornutum. NCBI lineage: Eukaryota > Viridiplantae > Streptophyta > Magnoliopsida > Brassicales > Brassicaceae > Pugionium > Pugionium cornutum. The sequence continues at coordinate 38,900,584 of CM032162.1, read as the reverse complement.
GATTTACCGATGATCTTGCCAGCGTTGGAAATTACCGACGGATCTCCGACGGTTCTAGTTCCCTCGGTGATCCATCGCGTATCCGTCACAAAATCGTCGGAAAAGTCCGACGGTTTTATTTCTATCGGAAATGCCGTCAGAAATGTTAATGTTTTCTTGTAGTGTCGGGAAAGACATCCTGGAATTTGTTGAGGAGAGCTGCTACTTCAGGAGGTAGCTCTAACTGTTCTTTCTCTACATTCAACACTTCTTCGAAGACCATTTGTAGCATTAAATCCTTCGAGGCTAAAGCTCTCCAGACATGACTTGGTTGAATAAGGAAATTAGATTTAATGAGCTTCTGCTCCTTACTCATTTGTTGTTGAAGCTCATGTACCTGGGCAGGTGTGAGAGGAGCTAGGCTGACCTTTCTCTTGTCATGCACAAAAGTGTAGAGATTGGTTCGGCCATCATGCCTGGTCTCCTTGTCAAACTGCCATGGCCTTCCTAGCAGATGATGGCCAGCTTGCATTGGCACCACGTCGCACACTACCTCGTCTTGGTACTTGCCCACACTGAATGGCACTATGACTTTCTCATTGATCTTGAGCTCCACTTTGTCATCGAGCCATATCAGTCTATACGGTCGAGGGTGATTTGTCTTCTCTAGACCTAGCTTATCAACCATGTACGCACTAGCAACGTTTGTGCAAGAACCACCATCTGTGATGATGTCACATACCTTGCCCTTGATGGTGCAACGGCTGTGGAAGATGTTCTCCCTCTGGATGGTCTCTGAGGGATCCACCATTGCGCTGAGAATACGTCCAGTGACCAGCACTTCCCCCACATCAGGGTACTCAATGTCACTGTATTCTCCTTTTGGTTCATAGTCTTCTTCATCTTGGGATGCATACTCTCCAGCTTCCGTAATCACCATGACCCGGTTGTTTGGGCACTCCCTTGAGATGTGTCCGCGAGCCCTACACTTGAAACAAGTGATGTCACATGATCTTTGAGGGTTAGAGGACTTACTAGGCTCTCTCTGGTCACGGGTTGGCTCAAGAGGCTTGCTCTTGAACCGTGACTCGGTCTCTATGCTCTTGCCCTTGTCTACGGGCTTGGGGATATTTCTTGGTGACCAAGGCGTCTTAGGCTTGCTGCGGATGTCTTGGCTCTTACGCTTGATGTGCTGCTTAGCCTGGACAGATAGGTGGAACAAGTCCTTGAAGTCATTGTAGATTTTCCTTTCCACCTTGCGGCTAATTCTTTCTTGCAGTCCATCCAAGAATTGTGCCATCAAAGCCTCCTCATCGTCATTGAGCTCCAGCCTATTCCTTAGTCTCTCAAAGTCTTCATAGTACTTCTCTACTGATCTGGTGCCCTGATTAAGAGTACGAAAACGTCGTTGCAAATCTTTATGAAAATAAGGTGGAACAAACCTTTGTCTCATGAGGTCTTTCATGTCACCCATGAGTTTACGGGCCTCAATCTTTTCCTCCTTCGGTCAGACACCTCACGATCCCACCTGATGAGGGCATTGTCTGTGAGTTGTGCTACTGCCATGGAGACTGATACAAGCCTCGATTCAAGGCTTATATGCGCGTGGGCTGTTTGGAGAAGGTTAGGTGAGAAACTCGACCTTAGACTTCTTGGATAGAGGGTTTTGGGTTGGTATTCGATGGAAGGGTGAAGTGAACCACACGAGGGGTGATGAACCTCGTGATAAATCACAAACTTAGAGCTAGGAGGGCTGGTCTCAACTAGGTTCTAAGCGCACAAGCTTCTTTGAGAGAAAAACTTGAAAAGAAAATTTGATCTTTATTAATTAGCAAAAGGGTTGTCGAACTACAATTCTGGAAGGAGCCTTATTAATATGCTCGACAGCTTGACCTACTAGGGTCGACTCAAATAAGAAAAGGAAAATTTACAAAAGTGCACAAAAGGAAAAGATACAAAAGTGTATAATCGAAAAAGGACATATTCCTAAAATGTCTTGGACTCAATAAATATAAATATTCTAGATCCTACCCTGCAAAACAGAGAGAGGCAAATATTGTTATTGAAAACTTACCTTACTTACCTCACGGCCAAGAAATGGAAGGTGGCTGTCCTTGTGGCATGCACGCGCCTTGCTCCTAGTCTTCGAGTTGGAGTAGGGTTAGGAATCTTTGGGCCCTGACCTCTCTTGCCACTAAAGCCCAAGTCTCTGATGTCCCTTGTGTTGTTGAGAAGCCTTTGGACTCTCCTTTGCACTTCTGGCCCATTGCCCTTAGTTGATCTTCCTCTTGGAGCTTGTTGACCCATAAGCTGAACTTGTGGAAGAGTGCTCTTGATCTGCTCCTTGTCATTCCTCCTGGTGGTACCATTGGTGTAGAGACTTCCTCTAGATGCATGTCCTGAAGCTGGTAGCTTATCTGGTCTGAGTCTCCTTGTGTAGATGTTGAAATGCCCGTGTACTCGGCTGGATCGCTTGTACCGGCTGGAGTGTGCGACGTACTGGCCGGAATGCCTTCTGGACCGGCCAAGTTGATCCCGGAGTCGGCGGCGTCACCAATGGGACCGGCGGTGTCATCCACGTCGCCACCAGTAGGGCCGGAGGTTTGGGCCTCTCCGCCAGCAATGCTGATCGGTCCGGTCCTTTTGGTCGAGGGTCCGGCGGTACCGCTTGGGCCGGCAGACGTGCCAAATGGCCCGGCTGCCTCAGGCAAGCTTCCTGGTCGGCCAGTCCGGTCTCCTGGCCGGCCATACGACCTGATGTCCCCATCATCCCCTCCCTCTTCAGTAGGTTTTGACCTCAAAACTGGTTCATCTGCATGGAAAGGGGCTAAGTCAGTTACGTTGAACGTGTTGGACACATTAAACTCACCTGGGAGCTCGATCCGGTAGACATTGTTGTTGATCCTTTCCAGCACTCTGAATGGTCCATCTCCTCTTGGTGCTAGCTTGGAACTCCTTAGGTTGGGGAACCTCTCCTGCCGTAGGTGTAGCCACACCCAATCACCTGGTTGAAAGATCACCTCCTTTCTTCCCTTGTTGGCATGAGTCACATACTGCCCGGTCCTCTTTTCCAAGTTTTCTGCTACCTTCTGGTGTAACTTCCTTATGAACTCCGCCTTGGATGCTCCGTTGAGGTTGGTCATCTCTGCTGGTGGCAGTGGCGTTTGCTCCAATGGGGTGAGAGGGTTGAAGCAGTATACTACTTCAAATGGTGTCTTCTTGGTTGCTGAGTGCACGGCTCGGTTGTAAGCGAATTCTATGAATGGCAGGCACTCCACCCAAGTCTTGAGGTTCTTCCCTAGTGTAGTCCTGAGAAGAGTTGATAGTGTCCTGTTGACAACTTCAGTTTGGCCATCGGTTTGAGGATGGCAGGTGGTAGAGAAGAGTAGCTTTGTGCCTAGCTTCCTCCAAAGGGTCCTCCAGAAATGGCTGAGGAACTTGGTGTCCCTGTCTGATACGATGGTCCTTGGCACTCCATGAAGCCGTACTATCTCCTTGAAAAACAGCTCGGCTGTTTGCGTGGCATCATTGACATTGGCACACGGGATGAAGTGTGCCATCTTGGAGAATCTGTCCACCACTACAAAGATTGCATCCTTGTGGTTGATCTTGGGCAGGCCTAGAACGAAGTCCATTGAGATGTCCACCCATGGATGTGTAGGTATGGGCAGTGGGAGATACAACCCGTGAGGTTGCACTCGGGACTTTGCCTTCTTGTAAGTGATACATCTTGCACAATGAGCTTCTACTGTCCTCTTGATGTGTGGCCAGTAGAAGTGCTCCTTGACCACTGCTAGAGTCTTGTCGACACCAAAGTGGCCCATGAGTCCTCCTCCATGTGCTTCTCGGATGATAAGCTCCCTTAATGATCCTTGTGGTATGCACAGCCTTCTCTCACGGAACAAGAATCCTTCATGGATGTAAAACTTGCCATGACTCCATGTGCCACACTCCTTGTATCTCTCAGTAAAGTCAGGATCATCCTTGTATAGGTCCTTGATGTACTCGAATCCTAGGACCTTTGCCTCAATGGTTGATATCAAGGCAAACCTCCTTGATAGTGCATCGGCTACCACATTGTCTTTGCCCTTCTTGTACTTGATGGCGTACGGGAAGGTCTCTATGAACTCCATCCACCTGGCATGTCTCCTCTTGAGATTGGTTTGCCCTCTGAGGTGTTTGAGAGTCTCGTGATCAGTGTGGATCACAAACTCCTTGGACAGCAAGTAATGCTGCCAAGTCTCCAATGCTCTGACAAGGGCATAAAGCTCCTTGTCATAAGTGGGGTAGTTCAGTGAGGCACCACCTAGCTTCTCACTGAAGTATGCCACTGGTCTACCTCCTTGGGTTAGCACTGCTCCTATGCCTGTTCCAGAGGCATCACACTCCACTTCAAACGTCTTGTTGAAGTCGGGCAGGACTAGCACTGGTGCATGTGTAAGGCTGTCCTTCAAGGCCTGGAATGCCTTCTCCTGAGCTTCTCCCCAGCTGAATCCCACGTTCTTCTTCACTACTGCCGTCAATGGTGAGGCAATACTGCTGAAGTTGGGCACGAATCTCCTATAGAAGCTGGCCAGTCCGTGGAAGCTCCTTACTTGGCTGATGTTGCCTGGTGTTGGCCATTCTTGTATGGCTCGAATCTTCTCTTCATCAACCTGTAGGCCCTGTGAACTTACAACAAAACCTAAAAAGACAAGTTTATCAGTACAAAAGGTGCATTTCTTGAGATTGGCATAAACTCTTCTTGTTGAAGGGTTTTAAGCTCTTCTTGTCGAAGGGTCTAGATGTGTGAGGTGTTCCCGTAGGCACTTACTATAAACCAATATATCATCAAAGTAAACCACTACAAACTTACTGATGTACGCCCTAAGAACTTGGTTCATAAGGCGCATGAAGGTGCTTGGGGCATTAGTCAAGCCGAATGGCATGACAGTCCACTCGTATAGCCCTTGCTTTGTCTTGAAAGCAGTCTTCCATTCATCACCTTCCTTCATCCTGACCTGGTGGTATCCACTCTTGAGGTCTATCTTGGAGAAGACCGTGGCTCCACTCAGCTCATCTAGCATGTCATCCAGCCGCAGTATTGGATGCCGGTACTTGACTGTGATGTTGTTGATTGCTCGGCAGTCCACGCACATTCGCCAAGTCCCATCTCTCTTGGGCACTAGTAGCACTGTTACGGCACATGGACTGAGGCTCTCTCGAACATATCCTTTCTCCAGGAGCTCCTTGACTTGCTTCTCAAGCTCCTTGGACTCCTCTGGACTCATCCGGTAGGCTGGCCGGTTGGGCAGGGCTGCTCCGGGCACTAGATCGATCTGGTGTTCTATGCCACATAAAGGAGGCAAGCCTGCTGGTATCTCCTCTGGAAACACATCCTGGAACATGTTGAGGAGAGTTGCTACTTCAGGAGGTAGCTCTACCTGTTCTTTTTCTACATTCAACACTTCTTTGAAAACCATTAGTAGCATTAGATCCTTCGAGGCTAAAGCTCTCCGGACATGACTCGGTTGAATAAGAAAGTTAGATTTAATGAGCTTCTTTTCTTTACTCATTTGCTGTTGAAGCTCATGTACCTGGGCAGGTGTAAGAGGAGCTAGGCTGACCTTTCTCTTGTCATGCACGAAAGTGTAGAGATTGGTTCGGCCATCATGCCTGGTCTCCTTGTCAAACTGCCATGGTCTTCCTAATAGAAGATGACCAGCTTGCATGGGCACCACGTCGCACACGACTTGGTCTTGGGACTTGCCCACACTGAATGGCACAGTGACTTGCTCATGAATCTTGAGCTCCACTTTGTCATCGAGCCATCTCAGTCTATATGGTCGAGGATGCCTTGTCTTCTCTAGACCTAGCTTATCAACCATATATGCACTAGCAACATTAGTGCAAGAACCACCATCTATGATGAGGTTACATACCTTGCCCTTGATGGTGCAACGGCTGTGGAAGATGCTCTCCCTTTGGATGGTCTTTGAAGGATCCACCATTGCACTGAGGATGCGCCTAGTGACCAGCACTTCCCCCACATCAGGGTACTCAATGTCACCATATTCCTCTTCTGGTTCATAGCCCTCTTCATCTTGGGACTCATATTCTCCAGCCTCCGTAATCAGCATGACCCGGTTGTTTGGGCACTCCCTTGAGATGTGTCCACGACCCCTACACTTGAAACAAGTGATGTCACGTGATCTTTGAGGGTTAGAAGACTTACTAGGCTCTCTCTGGTCACGGGTGGATTCAGGAGGCTTGCTCTTGAACCTTGACTCGATCTCTAAGCTCTTGCCTTTGTCTACGTGCTTGGGAATGTTGCTTGGTGCCCAAGGCGTCTTAGGCTTGCTGCGGATGTCTTGGCTCTTACTTTTGATGTGCTGCTCAGCCTGGACAGATAGGTGGAACAAGTCCTTGAAGTCAATGTAGATTTGCCTTTCCACCTTGCGGCTGATCCTTTCTTGGAGTACATCCAAGAAATTGTGCCATCAATGCTTCTTCATCATCATTGAGCTCCAATCTGTTCCTTAGCTTCTCGAACTCTTCATAGTACTCCTCTACTGATCTGGTACCCTGCTTAAGAGTACGAAAACAACATTGCAAGTCCCTATGAAAGTAAGGTGGAACAAACCTTTGTCGCATGACATCTTTCATGTCGACCCATGAGTCTATGGACCTCATTCTTTTCCTCCTTCTGTCAGATACCTCAAGATCCCACCAGATGAGAGCATTGCCCGTGAGTTGTGCTACTGCCATTGAGACTCTCCTAGTCCCTGGTTGGTTGTAATGATCAAAGATATGATCCATTCTTCTCTCCCAATCTAGGTAAGCCTCGGGGTCTGTTTTTCCTGCAAAACTTGGAGGAGTTAGCTTAACATCAGGATGAGTTACCCGGTTGTAGGCGTGTTCATCTCCATCCTCATGATGTCTAGGAGGCATCCTTGGTGATGAGGACATCAGGTCGTACATCCAGCCAAGAGACCAGACTGGCCGATCAGGAAGCTTGCCCGAGACAGCCGGACCATCTGGCACGCCTGCCGGCCCAAGCAGTACCGCCGGACCCTCGACCACAAGGACCAGAGCAACCAGCATTGCCGGCGGAGAGGCCCAAGCTTCCGGCACACTTGGTGGCGACGTGGATGACACCGCTGGTCCCTCTGGTGATGCCGCCAACTCCGGGATCAACTTGGCCGGTCCTGAAGGCATTCCGGCCAGTACCTCACACAGTCCAGCCAGTCTAGCCGGTACAGCCGATCCAGCCGAGTACACGCGCATTTCCACTTCTACACAAGAGGACTCGGACCAAATGAGCTACCAGCTCCAGGACATGCACTTAGAGGAAGTCTCTACACCAGTGGTACCTCAAGGAGCAATGACAAGAAGCAGATCAAGGGCACTCTTCCACAAATTCCTAGAGGAAGATCGACTAAGGACAATGGGCCAAAAGTGCAAGGACGAGTCCAATGGCTTCTCAACAACACAAGGGACATCAGAGACTTGGGCTTTAGTGGCAAAAGAGGTCAGGGCCCAAAGATTTTTAACCCTACTCCAAGTCGAAGACTAGGAGCAAGGCGCGTGCATGCCACAAGGACGGCCACCTTCCATTTCTTGGCCATGAGGTAAGATAACGTAAGTTTCAATTCGAATATATGCCTCTTTCTGTTTTGCAGGGTAGGATCTAGAATATTTACTTTTATTGAGTCAAAGACATTTTAGGAATAGGTCCTTTTTCGATTATACACTTTTGTATCTTTTCCTTTGTGCACTTTTGTAAGTTTTCCTTTTCTTATTTGGGTCGACCCTAGAAGGTCAAGCTGTCGAGCATATTAATAAGGCTCCTTCCAGCATTGTACTTCGACAACCCTTTTGATATTAATAAAGATAGAACTTTTCCCCAACAAGTTTTCTCTCAAGAATCTTGTGCGCTTAGTATCTAGTTGAGACCAGCCCTCCTAGCTCTAAGTTTGTGATTTATCACGAGGTTCATCACCCCTCGTGTGGTTCACTTTACCCTTCCATCTTTTACCAACCAGAAAACCCCCATCCAGAAGCCTAAGGTTGAGTTTCTCACCTAATCTTCTACAAACAGCCCACGCGCATCCAAGCCTTGAATCGAGGCTTGTATCATTTTGGTATCAGAGCTTAAAGCTCCTAAACCAGGTTTTTTCTATCCTTTAGCTTGTGTTGTTTTAGTTCTTGCATTAGTTTAAGTCGTATTCAAGAAAAATAAAAAAAAATAACATCAAACTCCAAACCGAGTGCATCTAGCCTTCTACGTGTATCACTAGGGTTTAGATTCACTTTTGCATTACCAGTCACGTTTTCCTTTTTGTTTAAGTCATATTTCCTTTATTTTTAAGTTAAATTAAAAATAAAAGAAAAAGAAAATAGGAAAAATACCAAAGGAATTCGAATTGGACAGCTAGCACAAGTTGTCAAGAAAGTTTCCTTTTTTTTCAGATCTTCATATTTTTGAATTTCCAATTCTCAGATTTTTTTCCTTTTTGCATTTTTCGAATCCCCCCTTATAAAAAGAAAACCCTCCTAATAATTTAGGAGCATCCTAACTTGTCTTCTTTCTTTGTAGCACAATGGCAGAAGAAAATAGAGAAGCCACCGAAGCCATGATGGCCATGTTCACCACACTCCAAACACAACTCGCATCCATAGGCGAGAGGTTGGAGCGCATGGAAAGACCGGTGAGATTCCAGGCCATAAGGCACGTGAGAGCTGAGCAAGACCGTCCTGAGGGTCCTGAGCACCTTAGGACACGGCACGAACAGGAGGAACCCCAGCCAGATGGAGATGAGGACACACAACCTCACAACTATCACCATAGGCCGAGAGGACCTCCACGGCAACCAGAGGCAGAAGATGATGGCTTTGAGCCATATGGTCTTCACCAGAGCCCAAGAATGCCTCCTAGACATCATGAGGATGGAGATGAATATGCCTATAACCGGGTAACTCATCCTGATGTTAAGCTAACTCCTCCAAGTTTTGCAGGAAAAGTAGACCCCAAGGCTTACCTAGATTGGGAGAGAAGAATGGATCATATCTTTGATCATTACAACCAACCAGGACCTAGGAGAGTCTCAATGGCAGTAGCACAACTCACGGACAATGCCCTCATCTGGTGGGATCGTGAGGTATCTGACAGAAGGAGGAAGAGAATGAGGCCCATAGACTCATGGGTCGACATGAAAGACCTCATGCGACAAAGGTTTGTTCCACCTTACTTTCATAGAGACTTGCAACCTCGTTTCCGTACTCTTAAGCAGGGTACTAGATCAGTAGAGAGTACTATGAAGAGATCGAGAAGCTAGGGAACAGGCTGGAGCTCAATGATGATGAAGAAGCATTGATGGCACAATTCTTGGATGGACTCCAAGAAAGAATCAGCCGCAAGGTGGAAAGGCAAATCTACAACGACTTCAAAGACTTGTTCCACCTATCTGTCCAGGCTGAGCAGCACATCAAACATAAGAGCCAAGACATCCGCAGCAAGCCTAAGACACCTTGGGCACCAAGCAACATGCCCAAGCCCGTAGACAAAGGCAAGAGCATAGAGATCGAGTCAAGGTTCAAGAGCAAGCCTCCTGAACCCACCCGTGACCAGAGAGAGCCTGGTAAGTCCTCTAACCCTTAAAGATCACGTGACATCACTTGTTTCAAGTGTAGGGGTCGTGGACACATCTCAAGGGAGTGCCCAAACAACCGGGTCATGTTGATTACGGAGGCTGGAGAATATGAGTCCCAATATGAAGAGGACTATGAACAAGAAGAGGAGTATGGTGACATTGAGTACCCTGATGTGGGGGAAGTGCTGGTCACTAGACGCATCCTCAGTGCAATGTGGATCCTTCAGAGACCATCCAAAGGGAGAACATCTTCCACAGTCGTTGCACCATCAAGGGCAAGGTATGTAACGTCATCATAGATGGTGGTTCTTGCACTAACGTTGCTAGTGCATATATGGTTGATAAGCTAGGTCTAGAGAAGACAAGGCATCCTCGACCATATAGACTGAGATGGTTGGATGACAAAGTGGAGCTCAAGATCCATGAACAAGTCACTGTGCCATTTAGTGTGGGCAAGTACCAAAACCAAGTCATGTGCGACGTGGTGCCCATGCAAGCTGGCCATCTTCTGCTAGGAAGACCATGGCAGTTTGACAAAGAGACTAAGCATGATGGACGAACCAATCTCTACACCTTTGTGCATGACAAAAGAAAGGTCAGCTTGGCTCCTCTTACACCTGCCCAGGTACATGAGCTACAACTCCAAATGAGTAAGGAAAAGAAACTTATCAAGTCCAATTTTCTAATTCAACCAAGCCATGTCCGGAGAGCTTTAGCCTCGAAGGATTTAATGTTACTAATGGTTTTCAAGGAAGTGTTGAATGTAGAAAAAGAACAGGTAGAGCTACCTCCTGAAGTAGCAACTCTCCTCAACAAGTTCCAGGATGTATTTCCAGAGGAGATACCAGCAGGCTTGTCTCCTTTACGTGGCATAGAACACCAGATTGATCTAGTGCCCAGAGCAGCCCTGCCCAACCGGCCAGCCTACAGGATGAGTCCAGAGGAGTCCAAGGAGCTTGAGAAGCAAGTCAAGAAGCTCCTGGAGAAGGGATATGTTCGAGAGAGCCTCAGTCCATGTGCCGTACCAGTGCTACTAGTGCCCAAGAAGGATGGGACTTGGCGCATGTGCGTGGACTGCCGAGCAATCAACAACATCACAGTCAAGTACCGACATCCAATACCACAGCTGGACGACATGCTAGATGAGCTGAGTGGAGCCACGGTCTTCTCCAAGATAGACCTCAAAAGTGGATACCACCAGGTAAGGATGAAGGAAGGTGATGAGTGGAAGACTGCTTTCAAGACAAAGCAAGGGCTCTACGAGTGGACAGTCATGCCATTTGGCTTGACTAATGCCCCAAGCACCTTCATGCGCCTTATGAACCAAGTTCTTAGGGCGTACATCAGTAAGTTTGTAGTAGTTTACTTTGATGACATATTGGTTTATAGTAAGTTCCTACGGGAACACCTCACACATCTTGAGATGGTACTTAAAACCCTTCGACAAGAAGAGCTTTATGCCAATCTCAAGAAGTGCATCTTTTGTACTGATAAACTTGTCTTTTTAGGTTTTGTTGTAAGTTCATAGGGCCTACAGGTTGATGAAGAGAAGATTCGAGCCATACAAGAATGGCCAACACCAGGCAACATCAGCCAAGTAAGGAGCTTCCACGGACTGGCCAGCTTCTATAGGAGATTCGTGCCCAACTTCAGCAGTATTGCCTCACCATTGACGGCAGTAGTGAAGAAGAACGTGGGTTTCAGCTGGGGAGAAGCTCAGGAGAAGGCATTCCAAGCCTTGAAGGACAGCCTTACACGTGCACCCGTGCTAGTCCTGCCCGACTTCAACAAGACATTTGAAGTGGAGTGTGATGCCTCTGGAATAGGCATAGGAGCAGTGCTGACCCATGGAGGGAGACCAGTGGCATACTTCAGTGAGAAGCTAGGTGGTGCCTCACTGAACTACCCCACTTATGACAAGGAGCTTTATGCCCTTGTCCGAGCATTGGAGACTTGGCAGCATTACTTGCTGTCCAAGGAGTTTGTGATCCACACTGATCATGAGACTCTCAAACACCTCAGAGGGCAAACCAATCTCAAGTGGAGACATGCGAGGTGGATGGAGTTCATAGAGACCTTCCCGTACGTCATCAATACAAAAAGGGCAAAGACAATGTGGTAGCCGATGCACTATCAAGGAGGTTTGCCTTGATATCAACCATGGAGGCAAAGGTCCTAGGATTCGAGCACATCAAGGACCTATACAAGGATGATCCTGACTTTGCTGAGAGCTACAAGGAGTGTGGGACAGGGAGTAATGGCAAGTTCTACATCCATGAGGGATTCTTGTTCCGAGAAAGAAGGCTGTGCATACCACAAGGATCATTAAGGGAGCTTATCAGCCGAGAAGCTCATGGAGGAGGACTCATGGCCACTTTTGTGTCGACAAGACTCTAGCAGTGGTCAAGGAGCACTTCTACTGGCCACACATCAAGAGGACAGTAGAAACTCATTGTGCAAGATGCATCACTTGCAAGAAGGCAAAGTCCCGAGTGCAACCTCACGGGTTGTATCTCCCACTGCACATACCCACACATCCATGGGTGGACATCTCAATGGACTTTGTTCTAGGTCTGCCCAAGATCAACCACAAAGATGCAATCTTTGTAGTGGTGGACATATTCTCCAAGATGGCACACTTCATTCCATGTGCCAATGTCAATGATGCCACACAAACAGCTGAGCTGTTCTTCAGCGAGATAGTACGGCTTCATGGAGTGCCAAGGACCATCGTATCAGACAGGGACACCAAGTTCCTCACCCTCTGGAGAAAGCTAGGCAGGAAGCTACTCTTCTCTACCACCTGCCATCCTCAAACCGATGGCCAAACTGAAGTTGTCAACAGGACACTATCAACTCTTCTCAGAACTACACTAGGGAAGAACCTAAAGACTTGGGTGGAGTGCCTGCCATTCATAGAGTTCGCTTACAACCGAGCCGTGCACTCAGCAACCAAGAAGACACCATTTGAAGTAGTATACGGCTTCAACCCTCTCACCCAATTGGAGCAAACACCACTACCACCAGCTGAGATGACCAACCTCAACGGAGCATCCAAGGCAGAGTTCATAAGGAGATTACACCAGAAGGTAGCAGAAAACTTGGAGAAGAGGACCGGACAGTACATGACTCATGCCAACAAGGGAAGAAAGGAGGTGATCTTTCAACCAGGCGATTGGGTGTGGCTACACCTATGGCAGGAGAGGTTCCCTAACCTAAGGAGTTCCAAGCTAGCACCAAGAGGAGATGGACCATTCAGAGTGCTCGAGAGGATCAACAACAACGCCTACCGGATCGAGCTCCCAGGTGAGTTTAATGTGTCCAATATGTTCAATGTTACTGACTTAGCCCCTTTCCATGCAGATGAACCAGTTTTGAGGACAAAACCTACTGAAGAGGGAGGGAATGATGAGTACATCAGGTCGTACATCCAGCCAGGAGACCAGACTGGCCGACCAGGAAGCTTACCCGAGACAGCCGGACCATCTGGCACGCCTGCCGGCCCAAGCAGTACCGCCGGACCCTCGACCACAAGGACCAGAGCAACCAGCATTGCCGGCGGAGAGGCCCAAGCTTCCGGCACACTTGGTGGCGACGTGGATGACACCGCTGGTCCCACTGGTGATGCCGCCAACTCCGGGATCAACTTGGCCGGTCCTGAAGGCATTCCGGCCAGTACCTCTCACAGTCCAGCCGGTACAGCCGATCCAGCCGAGTACACGCGCATTTCCACTTCTACACAAGAGGACTCGGACCAAATGAGCTACCAGCTCCAGGAAATGCACTTAGAGGAAGTCTCTACACCAGTGGTACCTCAAGGAGCAATGACAAGAAGCAGATCAAGGGCACTCTTCCACAAATTCAGCTTATGGGTCGACAAGCTCCTAGAGGAAGATCGACTAAGGACAATGGGCCAAAAGTGCAAGGAAGAGTCCAATGGCTTCTCAACAACACAAGGGACATCAGAGACTTGGGCTTTAGTGGCAAGAGAGGTCAGGGCCCAAAGATTTTTAACCCTACTCCAAGTCGAAGACTAGGAGCAAGGCGCGTGCATGCCACAAGGACGGCCACCTTCCATTTCTTGGCCATGAGGTAAGATAAGGTAAGTTTCAATTGGAATATATGCCTCTTTCTGTTTTGCAGGGTAGGATCTAGAATATTTACTTTTATTGAGTCAAAGACATTTTAGGAATAGGTCCTTTTTCGATTTACACTTTTCTATCTTTTCCTTTTGTGCACTTTTGTAAGTTTTCTTTTTCTTATTTGGGTCGACCCTAGAAGGTCAAGCTGTCGAGCATATTAATAAGGCTCCTTCCAGCATTGTAGTTCGACAACCTTTTGATATTAATAAAGATCGAATTTTCTTTCAACAAGTTATTCTCTCAAGAGACTTGTGCGCTTAGATTCTAGTTGAGACCAGTCCTCCTAGCTCTAAGTTTGTGATTTATCACGAGGTTCATCACCCCTCGTGTGGTTCACTTCACCGTTCCATCTTTTACCAACCAGAAAACCCCCATCCAGAAGCCTAAGGTTGAGTTTCTCACCTAATCTTCTACAAACAGCCCACGCGCATCCAAGCCTTGAATCGAGGCTTGTATCACTTGGTCTCTGGTGAAGACCATATGGCTCGAAACCATCATCTTCTGCCTCTGGTTGCCGTGGAGGTCCTCTCGGCCTATGGTGATAGTTATGAGGTTGTGTGTCCTCATCTCCATCTGGCTGGGGCTCCTCCTGTTCGTGCCGTGTCCTAAGGTGCTCAGGACCCTCAGGACGGTCTTGCTCAGCTCTAACGTGCCTTATGGCCTGGAATCTCACCGGCCTCTCCACGCGCTCTAACCTCTTGCCTATGGATGCGAGTTGCGTTTGGAGGGTGGTGAACATGGCCATCATGGCTTCAGTTGCTTCTCTATTTTCTTCTGTCATTGCGTGCTACAAAGAAAGAAGACAAGTTATGATACTCCTAAATTATTAGGAGGATTTTCTTTTATAAAGGGATTCGAAAAAATGCAAAAAAGAAAGTTCTAAGGAATGGAAAATTCGAAAATATGGAGATTTGAATAAAAGGAAATTTTCTTGACAACTATTGCTAGCTGTCCAATTCGAAATCTTTTGGTATTTTTCCTATTTTCTTTTCTTTTCTTTTTCTTTTCTTTTAATTTAACTTAAAAATAATAGAAATATGATTCTAAAAAAAAGGAAAGTCGAATATAGCAATGCAAGAATGATTCTAGAACCTAGTGATGCACGTAGGAACTAGATGCACTCGGTTTGAACTTAGATGTTATTTTTTTTTATTTTCTGGAATGAAACTTAAACTAATGTAAGAACAAGAAACAAGACAAGCTAAAAGATAGAAACAACCTGGTTTAGGAGCTTTAAGCTCTGATACCAAAATGATACAATCCTCGATTCAAGGCTTATATGCGCATGGGCTGTTTGGAGAAGGTTAGGTGAGAAACTCGACCTTAGACTTCTTGGATAGGGGTTTTTGGGTTGGTATTTGATGGAAGGGTAAAGTGAACCACACGAGGGGTGATGAACCTTGTGATAAATCACAAACTTAGAGCTAGGAGGGCTGGTCTCAACTAGGTTCTAAGCGCACAAGATTCTTGAGAGAAAACTTGTAAAAAAATTCGATCTTTATTAATTAGCGAAAAGGTTGTCGAACTACAATGCTGGAAGGAGCCTTATTAATATGCTCGACAGCTTGACTTCTAGGGTCGACTCAAATAAGAAAAGGAAAATTTACAAAAGTGCACAAAAGGAAAAGATACAAAAGTGTATAATCGAAAAAAGACCCATTCCTAAAATGTCTTTGACTCAATAAATGTAAATATTCTAGATCCTACCCTGCAAAACAGAAAGAGGCAAATATTCTTATTGAAAACTTACCTTACTTACCTCACGGCCAAGAAATGGAAAGTGGCCGTCCTTGTGGCATTCACGCGCCTTGCTCCTAGTCTTCGACTTGTAGTAGGGTTAGGAATCTTTGGGCCCTGACCTCTCTTGCCACTAAATCCCAAGTCTCTGATGTCCCTTGTGTTGTTGAGAAGCCTTTGGACTCTCCTTTGCACTTCTGGCCCATTGCCCTTAGTTGATCTTCCTCTTGGAGCTTGTTGACCCATAAGCTGAACTTGTGGAAGAGTGCTCTTGATCTGCTCCTTGTCATTGCTCCTGGTGGCACTACTGGTGTGGAGACTTCCTCTAGATGCATGTCCTGAAGCTGGTAGCTTATCTGGTCCGAGTCCTTGTGTAGAAGTGAAATGCTCGTGCACTCGCTGGATGGCTGTACCGCTGGATTGTGCAGGTACTGGCCGGAATGCCTTCAGGACCAGCCAAGTTGATCCCGAGTTGGTGGCATCACTAGAGGGCTGGTGTCCCACGTCCACCAAGTGTGCCGGAAGGGGTCTCCCCGGCAATGCTGGTCGGTCTGGTCCTATTGGTCGAGGGTCCGGCGGTACTGCTTGGTCCGGCTGACGTGCCAAATGGCCCGGCTGTCTCGGCAAGCTTCCTGGTCGGCCAGTCAGGTCTCCTGGCTGGATGTACGACCTGATGTCCTCATCATCCCCTCCCTCTTCAGTAGGTTTTGTCCTCAAAACTGGTTCATCTGCATGGAAAGGGGCTAAGTCGGTAACATTGAACGTTTTGGACACATTAAACTCACCTGGGAGCTCGATCCGGTAGGCGTTGTTGTTGATCCTCTCCAGCACTCTGAATGGTTCATCTCCTCTTGGTGCTAGCTTGGAACTCCTTAGGTTGGGGAACCTCTCCTGCCGTAGGTGTAGCCACACCAATCGCCTGGTTGAAAGATCACCTCCTTTCTTCCCTTGTTAGCATGAGTCACGTACTGTCCGGTCCTCTTCTCCAAGTTTTCTGCTACCTTCTGGTGTAATCTCCTTATGAAATCTGCCTTGGATGCTCCGTTGAGGTTGGTCATCTCAGCTGGTGGTAGTGGTGTTTGCTCCAATGGGGTGAGAGGGTTGAAGCAGTATACCACTTCAAATGGTGTCTTCTTGGTTGCTGAGTGCACGGCTCGGTTGTAAGCGAACTCTATGAATGGCAGGCACTCCATCCAAGTCTTTAGGT
>CM032162.1:38861591-38883387 GCA_018901935.1 Pugionium cornutum | reverse complement strand
TCTGGTCCTTGTGGTCGAGGGTCCGGCGGTACTGCTTGGGCCGGCAGGCGTGCCAGATGGTCCGGCTGTCTCGGGCAAGCTTCCTGGTCTGCCAGTCTGGTCTCCTGGCTGGATGTACGACCTGATGTCCTCATCAGTTCATAAGGAAGTTACACCAGAAGGTAGCAGAGAACTTGGAGAAGAGGACCGGGCAGTACGTGACTCATGCTAACAAGGGAAGAAAGGAGGTGATCTTTCAACCAGGCGATTGGGTGTGGCTACACCTACGGCAAGAGAGGTTCCCCAACCTAAGGAGTTCCAAGCTAGAACCAAGAGGAGATGGACCATTCAGAGTGCTGGAGAGGAACAACAACAACACCATCCGGATCAATATCCCAGGTGAGTTTAATGTGTCCAACACGTTCAGCGTAACTGACTTAGCCCCTTTCCATGCAGATGAACCAGTTTTGAGGTCAAAACCTACTGAAGAGGGAGGGGATGATGGGGACATCAGGTCGTATGGCCGGCCAGGAGACCGGACTGGCCGACCAGGAAGCTTGCCTGAGGCAGCCGGGCCATTTGGCACGTCTGCCGGCCCAAGCGGTACCGCCGGACCCTCGACCAAAAGGACCGGACCGATCAGCATTGCTGGCGGAGAGGCCCAAACCTCCGGCCCTACTGGTGGCGACGTGGATGACACCGCCGGTCCCATTGGTGACGCCGCCGACTCCGGGATCAACTTGGCCGGTCCAGAAGGCATTCCGGCCAGTACGTCGCACACTCCAGCCGGTACAAGCGATCCAGCCGAGTACACGGGCATTTCAACATCTACACAAGGAGACTCAGACCAGATAAGCTACCAGCTTCAGGACATGCATCTAGAGGAAGTCTCTACACCAATGGTACCACCAGGAGGAATGACAAGGAGCAGATCAAGAGCACTCTTCCACAAGTTCAGCTTATGGGTCGACAAGCTCCTAGAGGAAGATCGACTAAGGACAGTGAGCCAGAAGTGCAAAGAAGAGTCCAAAGGCTTCTCAACAATGCAAGGGACTTCAGAGATGTGGGCTTTAGTGGCAAGAGAGGTCAGGGCCCAAAGATTCTTAACCCTACTCCAAGTCGAAGACTAGGAGCAAGGCGCGTGCATGTCACAAGGACAGCCACCTTCCATTTCTTGGCCGTGAGGTAAGAAGGGTAAGTTTTCAATTCGAATATATGCCTCTTTCTGTTTTGCAGGGTAGGATCTAGATTTATTTACATTTTTGAGTCAAAGACATTTTAGGAATAGGTTCTTTTTTGGTTATGCACTTTTGTAAATTTTCCATTTGTGCACTTTTGTAAACTTTCCTTTTCTTTCTTTGAGTCTACCCTATAAGGTCAAGCTGTCGAGCATATTAATAAGGCTCCTTCCAGTATTGTGGTTCGACAACCTTTTTGATATTAATAAAGTAGAGCTTTCTTCCTACAAGCTTTCTTTCAAAAGAGACTTGTGCGTTTAGAACCTAGTTGAGACCAGCCCTTCTAGCTCTAAGTTTGTGATTGATCACGAGGTTCATCACCCCTCGTGTGGTTCACTTCACTCTTCCATAAAATACCAACCCAAAAACACCTATCCAAGAAGTCTAAGGTCGAGTTTCTCACCTAACCTTCTCCAAACAGCTCACGTGCATATAAGCCTTGAATCGAGGCTTGTATCAAGAGTCAGTATCCACAAACCATAAACTTTCCTTTTCTAGCCAAAGAACCAAAAGCATCCTCAAGATTCAGCAGGACCTTCCATGAGACTAAGGGAGGAAAATAGAGTCAGCCAAAGATGATGATGTTCACCACCTCCAAAGACTTTCATCATTTGCCTAGACCTGAATTGGCCATAAGGCACGTGAGAGCTGAGCAAGACCGTACTGAGGGTCCTGAGAACCTTAGGACACGGCACAAACAGGAGGAGCCCCAGCCAAATGGAGATGAGGACAGACAACCTCATAACTATCACCATAGGCTGAGAGGGCCTCCATGGCAACCACAGGCAGAGGATGATGGCTTCGAGCCATATGGTCTTCACCAGAGACCAAGGATGCCTCCTAGACATCATGACGATGGAGATGAACACGCCTACAACCGGGTAACTCATCCTGATGTTAAGCTAACTCCTCAAAGTTTTGTAGGAAAAGAAGACCCCGAGGCTTACCTAGATTGGGAGAGAAGAATGGATCATATCTTTGATCATTACAACCAACCAGGGCCTAGGAGATTCTCAATGGCAGTAGCACAACTCACGGACAATGCCCTCATCTGGTGGGATCGTGAGGTATCTGACCAAAAGAGGAAAAGAATGAGGCCCGTAGACTCATGGGTCGACATGAAAGATATCATGCGACAAAGGTTTCTTCCACCTTACTTTCATAGGGACTTGCAACGTCGTTTTCGTACTCTTAAGCAGGGAACCAGATCAGTAGAGGAGTACTATGAAGAGTTCGAGAAGCTAAGGAACAGGCTGGAGCTCAATGATGATGAAGAAGCATTGATGGCACATTTCTTGGATGGACTCCAAGAAAGAATCAGCCGCAAGGTGAAAAGCCAAATCTACAATGACTTCAAGGACTTGTTCCACCTATCTGTCCAGGCTGAGCAGCACATCAAACGTAATAGCCAAGACATCCGCAGCAAGCCTAAGATGCCTTGGGCGCCAAGCAACATTCCCAAGCCCGTAGACAAGGGCAAGAGCGTAGAGATCGAGTAAAGGTTCAAGAGCAAGCCTCCTGAACCAACCCGTGACCAGAGAGAGCCTAGTAAGTCTTCTAACCCTCAAAGATCACGTGACATCACTTGTTTCAAGTGTAGGGGTCGTGGACACATCTCAAGGGAGTGCCCAAACAACCGGGTCATGCTGATTACGGAGGCTGGAGAGTATGAGTCCCAAGATGAAGAGGACTATGAAACAGAAGAGCAATATGGTGACATTGAGTACCCTGTTGTGGGGGAAGTGCTGGTCACTAGGCGCATCCTCAGTGCAATGGTGGATCCTTCAGAGACCATCCAAAGGGAGAACATCTTTGATACAAGCCTTGATTCAAGGATGTATGCGTGTGGGCTGTTTGGAGAAGTTTAGGTGAGAAACTCGACCTTAGACTTCTTGGATAGGGGTTTTTGGGTTGGTATTTGATGGAACGGTGAAGTGAACCACACGAGCGGTGATGAACCTTGTGATAAATCACAAACTTAGAGCTAGGAGAGCTGGTCTCGACTAGGTTCTAAGCGCACAAGATTCTTAGAGAGAAAACTTGTTGGAAGAAAGTTCTATCTTTATTAATATCAAAAAGGTTGTCGAACTACAATGCTGGAAGGAGCCTTATTAATATGCTCGACAGCTTGACCTTCTAGGGTCGACTCAAAGAAAGAAAAAGAAAGATTACAAAAGTGCACAAATGGAAAATGTACAAAAGTGCATAACCAAAAAAAGGACCTATTCCTAAAATGTCTTTGACTCAAAAATGTAAATATTCTAGATCCTACCCTGCAAAACAGAAAGAGGCAAATATTCAAATTGAAAACTTACCTTACTTACCTCACGGCCAAGAAATGGAAGGTGGCCGTCCTTGTGGCATTCACGCGCCTTGCTCCTAGTCTTCGACTTGTAGTAGGGTTAGGAATCTTTGGGCCCTGACCTCTCTTGCCACTAAATCCCAAGTCTCTGATGTCCCTTGTGTTGTTGAGAAGCCTTTGGACTCTACTTTGCTCGTCTGGCCCATTGTCCTTAGCTGATCTTCCTCTAGGAGCTTGTCCACCCATAAGCTGAATTTGTGGAAGAGTGCCCTTGATCTGCTTCTTGTCATTGCTCCTTGAGGTACCACTGGTGTAGAGACTTCCTCTAAGTGCATGTCCTGGATCTGGTAGCTCATTTGGTCCGAGTCCTCTTGTGTAGAAGTGGAAATGCGCGTGTACTCGGCTGGGTCGGCTGTACCGACTGGATTGTGCGAGGTACTGGCCGGAATGCCTTCAGGACCGGCCAAGTTGATCCCGGAGTTGGCGGCATCACCAGTGGGACCAGCGGTGTCATCCACGTCGCCACCAAGTGTGCCGGAAGCTTGGGCCTCTCCGCCGGCAATGCTGGTAACTCTGGTCCTATTGGTCGAGGGTCCGGCGGTACTGCTTGGACCGGCAGGTGTGCCAGATTGCCCGGCTGTCTCGGGCAAGCTTCCTGGTCAGCCAGTCTGGTCTCCTGGCTGGATGTACGACCTGATGTCCTCATCAATCTTCCACAGCCGTTGCACCATCAAGGGCAAGGTATGTAACCTCATCATGGATGGTGGTTCTTGCAGTAACGTTGCTAGTGCATATATGGTTGATAAGCTAGGTCTAGAGAAGACAAGGCATCGTCGACCATATAGACTGAGATGGCTGGATGACAAAGTGGAGCTCAAGATCCATGAGCAAGTCACTGTGCCATTCAGTGTGGGCAAGTACCAAGACCAAGTCGTGTGGGACGTGGTGCCCATGCAGGCTGGCCAGCTTCTATTAGGAAGACCATGGCAGTTTGACAAGGAGACCAGACATGATGGCCCAACCAATCTCTACACTTTCGTGCATGACAAGAGAAAGGTCAGCCTAGCTCCTCTTACACCTGCCCAGGTACATGAGCTTCAACAGCAAATGAGTAAGGAAAAGAAGCTCTTTAAATCTAACTTTCTTATTCAACCGAGTCATGTCCGGAGAGCTTTAGCCTCGAAGGATCTAATGCTGCTAATGGTTTTCAAAGAAGTGTTGAATGTAGAAAAAGAACAGGTAGAGCTACCTCCTGAAGTAGCAACTCTCCTCAACAAGTTCCAGGATGTGTTTCCAGAGGAGATACCAGCAGGCTTGCTTCCTTTACGAGGCATAGAACACCAGATCGATCTAGTACCCAGAGCAGCCCTGCCCAACTGGCCAGCCTACCGGATGAGTCCAGAGGAGTCCAAGGAGCTAGAGAAGCAAGTCAAGGAGCTCCTGGAGAAAGGATATGTTCGAGAGAGCCTCAGTGCATGTGTGGTACCAGTGCTACTAGTGCCCAAGAAAGATGGGACTTGGCAAATGTGCGTGGACTGCCGAGCAATCAACAACATCACTGTCAAGTACCGGCATCCAGTACCACTGCTGGATGACATGCTAGATGAGCTGAGTGGAGCCACGGTCTTCTCCAAGATAGACCTCAAGAGTGGATACCACCAGGTCAGGATGAAGGAAGGTGATGAATGGAAAACTGCTTTCAAGACAAAGCAAGGGCTCTACGAGTGGACAGTCATGCCATTCGGCTTGACTAATGCCCCAAGCACCTTCATGCGCCTTATGAACCAAGTTCTTAGGGCGTACATCAGTAAGTTTGTAGTGGTTTACTTTGATGATATATTGGTTTATAGTAAGTGCCTACGGGAACACCTCACACATCTTGAGATCGTACTTAAAACCCTTCGACAAGAAGAGCTTTATGCCAATCTCAAGAAGTGCATCCTTTGTACTGATAAACTTGTCTTTTTAGGTTTTGTTGTAAGTTCACAGGGCCCACATGTTGATGAAGAGAAGATTCGAGCCATACAAGAATGGCCAACACCAGGCAACATCAGCCAAGTAAGGAGCTTCCACGGACTGGCCAGCTTCTATAGGAGATTCGTGCCCAACTTCAACAGTATTGCCTCACCCTTGACGGCAGTAGTGAAGAAGAACGTGGGATTCAGCTGGGGAGAAGCTCAGGAGAAGGCATTCCAGGCCTTGAAGGACAGCCTTACACATGCATCAGTGCTAGTCCTGCCCGACTTCAACAAGATGTTTGAAGTGGAGTGTGATGCCTCTGGAGTAGGCATAGGAGCAGTGCTAACCCAAGGAGGGAAACCAGTGGCATACTTCAGTGAAAAGCTAGGTGGTGCCTCACTGAACTACCCCACTTATGACAAGGAGCTTTATGCCCTTGTCCGAGCATTGGAGACTTGGCAGCATTACTTGCTGTCCAAGGAGTTTGTGATCCACACTGATCATGAGACTCTCAAACACCTCAGAGGGCAAACCAATCTCAAGTGGAGACATGCGAGGTGGATGGAGTTCATAGAGACCTTCCCGTACGTCATCAATACAAAAAGGGCAAAGACAATGTGGTAGCCGATGCACTATCAAGGAGGTTTGCCTTGATATCAACCATGGAGGCAAAGGTCCTAGGATTTGAGCTCATCAAGGACCTATACAAGGATGACCCTGAATTTGCTGAGAGCTACAAGGAGTGTGGCACAGGGAGTCATGGCAAGTTTTACATCCATGAGGGATTCTTGTTCCGAGAGAGAAGGCTGTGCATACCACAACGATCATTGATGGAGCTTATCATCCGAGAAGCTCATGGAGGAGGACTCATGGGCCACTTTGGTGTCGAAAAGACTCTAGCAGTGGTCAAGGAGCACTTCTACTGGCCACACATCAAGAGGACAGTAGAAGCTCATTGTGCAAGATGCATCACTTACAAGAAGGCAAAGTCCCGAGTGCAACCTCACGGGTTGTATCTCCCACTGCCCATACCCACACATCCATGGGTGGACATCTCAATGGACTTTGTTCTAGGTCTGCCCAAGATCAACCACAAAGATGCAATCTTTGTAGTTGTGGACAGATTCTCCAAGATGGCACACTTCATTCCGTGTGCCAATGTCAATGATGCCACGCAAACAGCTGAGCTGTTCTTCAGGGAGATAGTACAGCTTCATGGAGTGCCAAGGGCCATCGTATCAGACAGGGACACTAAGTTCCTCAGCCATTTCTGGAGGACCCTTTGGAGGAAGCTAGGCACGAAGCTACTCTTCTCTATCACTTGCCATCCTTAAACCGATGGCCAAACTGAAGTTGTCAACAGGACACTATCAACTCTTCTCAGGACTACACTAGGGAAGAACCTCAAGACTTGGGTGGAGTACCTGCCATTCATAGAGTTCACAACAACCGAGCCGTGCACTCAGCAACCAAGAAGACACCATTTGAAGTAGTATACGGCTTCAACCCTCTCACCCCATTGGAGCAAACGCCACTGCCACCAGCAGAGATGACCAACCTCAACGGAGCATCCAAGGCAGAGTTCATAAGGAAGTTACACCAGAAGGTAGCAAAAAACTTGGAGAAGAAGACCGGGCAGTACGTGACTCATGCCAACAAGGGAAGAAAGGAGGTGATCTTTCAACCAGGCGATTGGGTGTGGCTACACCTACGGCAGGAGAGGTTCCCAAACCTAAGGAGTTCCAAGCTAGCACCAAGAGGAGATGGACTATTCAGAGTGCTTGAGAGGATCAACATCAACGCCTACCGGATCGAGCTCCCAGGTGAGTTTAATATGTCCAACACGTTCAACGTAACTGACTTAGTCCCTATCCATGTAGATGAACCAGTTTTGAGGACAAAACCTACTGAAGAGGGAGGGGATGATGAGGATATCAGGTCGTACATCCAGCCAGGAGACCAGACTGGCCGACCAGGAAGCTTGCCCGAGACAGCCGGGCCATCTGGCACGTCTACCGGCCCAAGCGGTACCGCCGGACCCTCGACCAATAGGACCAGACCGACCAGCATTGCCGGCGGAGAGACCCAAGCTTCCGGCACACTTGGTGGCGACGTGGATGACACCGCCAGTCCCCTTGGTGATGCCACCAACTCCGGGATCAACTTGGCCGGTGCTGAAGGCATTCCGGCCAGTACCTCGCACAGTCCAGCCGGTACAGCCGATCCAGCCGAGTGCACGAGCAATTCAACTTCCACACAAGGAAACTCGGACCAGCTAAGCTACCAGCTTCAGGACATGCATCTAGAGGAAGTATCCACACCAGTAGTGCCACCAGGAGCAATGACAAGAAGCAGATCAAGGGCACTCTTCCACAAATTCAGCTTATGGGTGGACAAGCTCCTAGAGGAAGATCAGCTAAGGACAATGGGCCAGACGAGCAAAGTAGAGTCCAAAGGCTTCTCAACAACACAAGGGACATCAGAGACTTGGGATTTAGTGGCAAGAGAGGTCAGGGCCCAAAGATTCCTAACCCTACTACAAGTCGAAGACTAGGAGCAAGGCGCGTGAATGCCACAAGGACGGCCACCTTCCATTTCTTGGCCGTGAGGTAAGTAAGGTAAGTTTTCAATAAGAATATTTGCCTCTTTCTGTTTTGCAGGGTAGGATCTAGAATATTTACATTTATTGAGTCAAAGACATTTTAGGAATAGGTCCTTTTTCGATTATACACTTTTGTATCTTTTCCTTTTGTGCACTTTTGTAAATTTTCCTTTTCTTATTTGAGTCGACCCTAGAAGTCAAGCTGTCGAGCATATTAATAAGGCTCCTTCCAGCATTGTAGTTCGACAACCTTTTCGCTAATTAATAAAGATCGGATTTTTTTACAAGTTTTCTCTCAAGAAACTTGTGTGCTTAGAACCTAGTTGAGACCAGTCCTCCTAGCTCTAAGTTTGTGATTTATCACAAGGTTCATCACCCCTCGTGTGGTTCACTTTACCCTTCCATCAAATACCAACCCAAAAACCCCTATCCAAGAAGTCTAAGGTCGAGTTTCTCACCTAACCTTCTCCAAACAGCCCATGCGCATATAAGCCTTGAATCGAGGATTGTATCATTTTGGTATCAGAGCTTAAAGCTCCTAAACCAGGTTGTTTCTATCTTTTAGCTTGTCTTGTTTCTTGTTCTTACATTAGTTTAAGTTTCATTCCAGAAAATAAAAAAAAATAACATCTAAGTTCAAACCGAGTGCATCTAGTTCCTACGTGCATCACTAGGTTCTAGAATCATTCTTGCATTGCTATATTCGACTTTCCTTTTTTTTAGAATCATATTTCTATTATTTTTAAGTTAAATTAAAAGAAAAGAAAAAGAAAAGAAAAGAAAATAGGAAAAATACCAAAAGATTTCGAATTGGACAGCTAGCAATAGTTGTCAAGAAAATTTCCTTTTATTCAAATCTCCATATTTTCGAATTTTCCATTCCTTAGAACTTTCTTTTTTGCATTTTTTCGAATCCCTTTATAAAAGAAAATCCTCCTAATAATTTAGGAGTATCATAACTTGTCTTCTTTCTTTGTAGCACGCAATGACAGAAGAAAATAGAGAAGCAACTGAAGCCATGATGGCCATGTTCACCACCCTCCAAACGCAACTCGCATCCATAGGCAAGAGGTTAGAGCGCGTGGAGAGGCCGGTGAGATTCCAGGCCATAAGGCACGTTAGAGCTGAGCAAGACCGTCCTGAGGGTCCTGAGCACCTTAGGACACGGCACGAACAGGAGGAGCCCCAGCCAGATGGAGATGAGGACACACAACCTCATAACTATCACCATAGGCCGAGAGGACCTCCACGGCAACCAGAGGCAGAAGATGATGGTTTCGAGCCATATGGTCTTCACCAGAGACCAAGTGATACAAGCCTCGATTCAAGGCTTGGATGCGCGTGGGCTGTTTGTAGAAGATTAGGTGAGAAACTCAACCTTAGGCTTCAGGATGGGGGTTTTCTGGTTGGTAAAAGATGGAAGGGTGAAGTGAACCACACGAGGGGTGATGAACCTCGTGATAAATCACAAACTTAGAGCTAGGAGGGCTGGTCTCAACTAGATTCTAAGCGCACAAGATTCTTGAGAGAAAACTTGTTGGGGAAAAAGTTCTATCTTTATTAATATCAAAAAGGTTGTCGAACTACAATGCTGGAAGGAGCCTTATTAATATGCTCGACAGCTTGACCTTCTAGGGTCGACCCAAATAAGAAAAAGAAAACTTACAAAAGTGCACAAAAGGAAAAGATACAAAAGTGTATAATCGAAAAAGGACCTATTCCTAAAATGTCTTTGACTCAATAAAAGTAAATATTCTAGATCCTACCCTGCAAAACAGAAAGAGGCATATATTCCAATTGAAACTTACCTTATCTTACCTCATGGCCAAGAAATGGAAGGTGGCCGTCCTTGTGGCATGCACGCGCCTTGCTCCTAGTCTTCGACTTGGAGTAGGGTTAAAAATCTTTGGGCCCTGACCTCTCTTGCCACTAAAGCCCAAGTCTCTGATGTCCCTTGTGTTGTTGAGAAGCCATTGGACTCTTCCTTGCACTTTTGGCCCATTGTCCTTAGTCGATCTTCCTCTAGGAGCTTGTCGACCCATAAGCTGAATTTGTGGAAGAGTGCCCTTGAGGTACCACTGGTGTAGAGACTTCCTCTAAGTGCATGTCCTGGATCTGGTAGCTCATTTGGTCCGAGTCCTCTTGTGTAGAAGTGGAAATGCGCGTGTACTCGGCTGGATCGGCTGTACCGGCTGGATTGTGCGAGGTACTGGCCGGAATGCCTTCAGGATCGGCCAAGTTGATCTCGGAGTTGGCGGCATCACCAGAGGGACTGGCGGTGTCATCCACGTCGCCACCAAGTGTGCCGGAAGCTTGGGCCTCTCCGCCGGCAATGCTGGTTGCTCTGGTCCTTGTGGGCGAGGGTCCGGCAGTACTGCTTGGGCCGGCAGGCGTGCCAGATGGTCCGGCTGTCTCGGGCAAGCTTCCTGGTCGGCCAGTCTGGTCTCCTGGCTGGATGTACGACCTGATATCCTCATCATCCCCTCCCTCTTCAGTAGGTTTTGTCCTCAAAACTGGTTCATCTACATGGATAGGGACTAAGTCAGTTACGTTGAACGTGTTGGACACATTAAACTCACCTGGGAGCTCGATCCGGTAGGCGTTGATGTTGATCCTCTCAAGCACTCTGAATAGTCCATCTCCTCTTGGTGCTAGCTTGGAACTCCTTAGGTTTGGGAACCTCTCCTGCCGTAGGTGTAGCCACACCCAATCGCCTGGTTGAAAGATCACCTCCTTTCTTCCCTTGTTGGCATGAGTCATGTACTGTCCGGTCCTCTTCTCCAAGTTTTCTGCTACCTTCTGGTGTAATCTCCTTATGAACTCTGCCTTGGATGCTCCGTTGAGGTTGGTCATCTCAGCTGGTGGTAGTGGTGTTTGCTCCAATTGGGTGAGAGGGTTGAAGCCGTATACTACTTCAAATGGTGTCTTCTTGGTTGCTGAGTGCACGGCTCGGTTGTAAGCGAACTCTATGAATGGCAGGCACTCCACCCAAGTCTTTAGGTTCTTCCCTAGTGTAGTTCTGAGAAGAGTTGATAGTGTCCTGTTGACAACTTCAGTTTGGCCATCGGTTTGAGGATGGCAGGTGGTAGAGAAGAGTAGCTTCCTGCCTAGCTTTCTCCAGAGGGTGAGGAACTTGGTGTCCCTGTCTGATACGATGGTCCTTGGCACTCCATGAAGCCGTACTATCTCGCTGAAGAACAGCTCAGCTGTTTGTGTGGCATCATTGACATTGGCACATGGAATGAAGTGTGCCATCTGGGAGAATCTGTCCACCACTACAAAGATTGCATCTTTGTGGTGGATCTTGGGCAGACCTAGAACAAAGTCCATTGAGATGTCCACCCATGGATGTGTGGGTATGGGCAGTGGGAGATACAACCCGTGAGGTTGCACTCGGGACTTTGCCTTCTTGCAAGTGATGCATCTTGCACAATGAGTTTCTACTGTCCTCTTGATGTGTGGCCAGTAGAAGTGCTCCTTGACCACTGCTAGAGTCTTGTCGACACAAAAGTGGCCATGAGTCCTCCTCCATGAGCTTCTCGGCTGATAAGCTCCCTTAATGATCCTTGTGGTATGCACAGCCTTCTTTCTCGGAACAAGAATCCCTCATGGATGTAGAACTTGCCATTACTCCCTGTCCCACACTCCTTGTAGCTCTCAGCAAAGTCAGGATCATCCTTGTATAGGTCCTTGATGCTCAATCCTAGGACCTTTGCCTCCATGGTTGATATCAAGGCAAACCTCCTTGATAGTGCATCGGCTACCATTGTCTTTGCCCTTCTTGTACTTGATGACACGGGAAGGTCTCTGAACTCCATCCACCTGGCATGTCTCCTCTTGAGATTGGTTTGCCCTCTGAGGTGTTTGAGAGTCTCATGATCAGTGTGGATCACAACTCCTTGGACAGCAAGTAATGCTGCCAAGTCTCCAATGCTCGGACAAGGGCATAAAGCTCCTTGTCAAGTGGGGTAGTTCAGTGAGGCACCACCTAGCTTCTCACTGAAGTATGCCACTGGTCTCCCTCCTTGGGTTAGCACTGCTCCTATGCCTATTCCAGAGGCATCACACTCCACTTCAAATGTCTTGTTGAAGTCGGGCAGGACTAGCACTGCTGCATGTGTAAGGCTGTCCTTCAAGGCCTGGAATGCCTTCTCCTGAGCTTCTCCCCAGCTGAAACCCACGTTCTTCTTCACTACTGCCGTCAATGGTGAGGCAATACTGCTGAAGTTGGGCACGAATCTCCTATAGAAGCTGGCCAGTCCGTGGAAGCTCCTTACTTGGCTGATGTTGCCTGGTGTTGGCCATTCTTGTATGGCTCGAATCTTCTCTTCATCAACCTGTAGGCCCTGTGAAGTTACAACAAAACCTAAAAAGACAAGTTTATCAGTACAAAAGATGCACTTCTTGAGATTGGCATAAAGCTCTTCTTGTCGAAGGGTTTTAAGTACCATCTCAAGATGTGTGAGGTGTTCCCGTAGGAACTTACTATAAACCAATATGTCATCAAAGTAAACTACTACAAACTTACTGATGTACGCCCTAAGAACTTGGTTCATAAGGCGCATGAAGGTGCTTGGGGCATTAGTCAAGCCAAATGGCATGACTGTCCACTCGTAGAGCCCTTGCTTTGTCTTGAAAGCAGTCTTCCATTCATCACCTTCTTTCATCCTGACCTGGTAGTATCCACTCTTGAGGTCTATCTTGGAGAAGACCGTGGCTCCACTCAGCTCATCTAGCATGTCATCCAGCTGTGGTATTGGATGCCGGTACTTGACTGTGATGTTGTTGATTGCTCGGCAGTCCACGCACATGCGCCAAGTCCCATCCTTCTTGGGCACTAGTAGCACTGGTACGGCACATGGACTGAGGCTCTCTCGAACATATCCCTTCTCCAGGAGCTCCTTGACTTGCTTCTCAAGCTCCTTGGACTCCTCTGGACTCATCCTGTAGGCTGGCCGGTTGGGCAGGGCTGCTCTGGGCACTAGATCAATCTGGTGTTCTATGCCACGTAAAGGAGGCAAGCCTGCTGGTATCTCCTCTGGAAATACATCCTGGAACTTGTTGAGGAGAGTTGCTACTTCAGGAGGTAGCTCTACCTGTTCTTTTTCTACATTCAACACTTCCTTGAAAACCATTAGTAACATTAAATCCTTCGAGGCTAAAGCT
Organism: Pugionium cornutum; assembly: GCA_018901935.1. NCBI lineage: Eukaryota > Viridiplantae > Streptophyta > Magnoliopsida > Brassicales > Brassicaceae > Pugionium > Pugionium cornutum. Next base: position 38,870,141 of record CM032162.1, on the reverse strand, counting down.
CTCCGGACATGGCTTGGTTGAATTAGAAAATTGGACTTGATAAGTTTCTTTTCCTTACTCATTTGGAGTTGTAGCTCATGTACCTGGGCAGGTGTAAGAGGAGCCAAGCTGACCTTTCTTTTGTCATGCACAAAGGTGTAGAGATTGGTTCGGCCATCATGCCTGGTCTCTTTGTCAAACTGCCATGGTCTTCCTTGCAGAAGATGGCCAGCTTGCATGGGCACCACGTCGCACACGACTTGGTCTTGGTACTTGCCCACACTGAATGGCACAGTGACTTGTTCATGGATCTTGAGCTCCACTTTGTCATCCAGCCATCTCAGTCTATATGGTCGAGGATGCCTCGTCCTCTCTAGACCTAGCTTATCAACCATATATGCACTAGCAACGTTAGTGCAAGAACCACCATCTATGATGAGGTTACATACCTTGCCCTTGATGGTGCAACGACTGTGGAAGATGTTCTCCCTTTGGATGGTCTCTGAAGGATCCACCATTGCACTGAGGATACGTCTAGTGACCAGCACTTCTCCCACATCAGGGTACTCAATGTCACCATACTCTCCTTCTGGTTCATAGTCCTCTTCATCTTGGAACTCATACTCTCCTGCCTCCGTAATCAGCATGACTCGGTTGTTTGGGCACTCCCTTGAGATGTGTCCACGTCCCCTGCACTTGAAACAAGTGATGTCACGTGATCTTTGAGGGTTAGAAGACTTACCAGGCGCTCTCTGGTCATGGGTGGGTTCAGGAGGCTTGCTCTTGAACCTTGACTCGATCTCTATGCTCTTGCCTTTGTCTACGGGCTTGGGCATGTTGCTTGGTGCCCAAGGTGTCTTAGGCTTGGTGCGGATGTCTTGGCTCTTATGTTTGATGTGCTGCTCAGCCTGGACAGATAGGTGGAACAAGTCTTTGAAGTCATTGTAGATTTGCCTTTCCACCTTGCGGCTGATTCTTTCTTGGAGTCCATCCAAGAATTGTGCCATCAATGCTTCTTCATCATCATTGAGCTCCAATCTGTTCCTTATAACTCTTCATAGTACTCCTCACTGATCTGTACCCTGCTTAAGAGTACGAAACGACGCTGCAAATCTATGAAAGTAAGGTGGAACAAACCTTTGTCGATGAGGTCTTTCATGACCCATGAGTCTATGGGCCTCATTCTTCCTCCTTCTGTCAGATACCTCACGATCCCACCAGATGAGGGCATTGTCCGTGAGTTGTGCTACTGGCATTGAGACTCTCCTAGGTCCTGGTTGGTTGTAGTGATCAAAGATATGATCCATTCTCCTCTCCCAATCTAGGTAAGCCTCGGGGTCTACTTTTCCTGCAAAACTTGGAGGAGTTAGTTAACATCAGGATGAATTACCCGGTTGTAGGTGTGTTCAGCTCCATCCTCATGATGTCTAGGAGGCATTCTTGGTCTCTGGTGAAGACCATATGGCTCAAAGCCATCATCTTCTGCCTCTAGTTGCCATGGAGGTCCTCTCGGCCTATGGTGATAGTTATGAGGTTGCGTGTCCTCATCTCCATCTGGCTGGGGTTCCTCCTGTTCGTGCCGTGTCCTAAGGTACTCAGGACCCTCAGGACGATCTGGCTCAGCTCTCACGTGCCTTATGGCCTGGAATCTTACTGGTCTCTCCACGCGCTCCAACCTCTCGCCTATGGATGCGAGGTGTGTTTGGAGTGTGGTGAACATCAACAAGCTTCTCTATTTTCTTCTCCATTGTGCTACAAGAAAGAAGACAAGTTAGGATGCTAAATTATTAGGAGGGTTTTCTTTTTGGGAAAAATGCAAAAAGGAAAATCCTAAGGAAAGGAAATTCAAAATATGTGAAGATTTGAGAAAAAGGAAACTTTCTTGACAACTTGTGCTAGCTGTCCAATTCGACTTTCTTTAGTATTCTTTCTATTTTCTTTTTATTTTCTTTTTAATTTAACTTAAAAATAAAGGAAATATGATTTAAACAAAAAGGAAAACGTGCAAGACAATGCAAAAGTGAATCTAAACCCTAGTGATACACGAGGAGGCTAGATGCACTCGGTTTGGAGTTTGATGTTGTTTTTTTTATTTTTCTTGAATACGACTTAAACTAATGCAAACCAAAACAACACAAGCAAAGGATAGAAAAACCTTTAGGAGCTTTAAGCTGACCAAAATGATACAAGCCTTCTCTTGGATGCTGCGGGCTGTAGAAGATTAGGTGAGAAACTCAACCTTAGCTTCTGGATGTTGGTTGGTAAAGAAGGTAAAGTGAACCACACGAGGGGTGATGAACCTCGATAAATCACAAACTTAGAGCTAGGAGGGCTGGTCTCAACTAGGTTCTAAGCACAAGATTCTTGAGAAAACTTGAAGTTCTATCTTTATTAATATCAAAAGGAACTACAATGCTGGAAGGAGCCTTATTAATATGCTCGACAGCTTGACTTTCTAGGGTCGACTCAAATAAGAAAAGGAAAACTTACAAAAGTGCACAAAAGGAAAAGATACAAAAGTGTATAATCGAAAAAGGACCTATTCCTAAAATGTCTTGACTCAATAAAAGTAAATATTCTAGATCCTACCCTGCAAAACAGAAAGAGGCATATATTTGAATTGAAACTTACCTTAACTTACCTCCTGGCCAAGAAATGGAAGGTGGCCGTCATTGTGGCATGCATGCGCCTTGCTCCTAGTCTTCGACTTGGAGTAGGGTTAAGAATCTCTGGGCCCTGACCTCTCTTGCCACTAAAGCCCAAGTCTCTGATGTCCCTTGTGTTGTTTAGAAGCCATTGGACTCTTCCTTGCACTTTTGGCCCATTGTCCTTAGTCGATCTTCCTCTAGGAGCTTGTCGACCCATAAGCTGAATTTGTGGAAGAGTGCCCTTGATCTGCTTCTTGTCATTGCTCCTTGAGGTACCAATGGTGTAGATACTTCTTCTAGGTGCATGTCCTGGAGCTGGTAGCTCATTTGGTCCAAGTCCTCTTGTGTGGAAGTGGAAATGCGCGTGTACTCGGCTGGATCGGCTGTACCGGCTGGATTGTGCGCGGTACTGGCCGGGATGCCTTCAGGACCGGCCAAGTTGATCCCGGAGTTGGCGGCATCACCAGAGGGACCAGCGGTGTCATCCACGTCGCCACCAAGTGTGCCGGAAGCTTGGGCCTCTCCGCCGGCAATGCTGGTTGCTCTGGTCCTTGTGGTCGAGGGTCCGGCGGTACTGCTTGGGCCGGCAGGCGTGCCAGATGGTCCGGCTGTCTCGGGCAAGCTTCCTGATCGGCCAGTCTGGTCTCTTGGCTGGATGTACGACCTGATGTCCTCATCACCAAGGATGCCTCCTAGACATCATGAGGATGGAGATGAACACGCCTACAACCGGGTAACTCATCCTGATGTTAAGCTAACTCCTCCAAGTTTTGCAGGAAAAACAGACCCCGAGGCTTACCTAGATTGGGAGAGAAGAATGGATCATATCTTTGATCATTACAACCAACCAGGGACTAGGAGAGTCTCAATGGCAGTAGCACAACTCACGGGCAATGCTCTCATCTGGTGGGATCTTGAGGTATCTGACAGAAGGAGGAAAAGAATGAGGTCCATAGACTCATGGGTCGACATGAAAGATGTCATGCGACAAAGGTTTGTTCCACCTTACTTTCATAGGGACTTGCAATGTCGTTTTCGTACTCTTAAGCAGGGTACCAGATCAGTAGAGGAGAATGAAGAGTTCGAGAAGCTAAGGAACAGATTGGAGCTCAATGATGATGAAGAAGCATTGATGGCAATTTCTTGGATGGACTCAAGAAAGGATCAGCTGCAGAAAGGCAAATCTACAACGACTTCAAGACTTGTTCCACCTATCTGTGCAAGCTGAACAGCACATCAAACGTAAGAGCCAAGACATCCGCAGCAAGCCTAAGACACCTTGGGCACCAAGCAACATGCCTAAGACAGTGGACAAAGGCAAAAGCGTGGAGATCGAGTCAAGGTTCAAGAGCAAGCCTCCTGAACCCACCCGTGACCAGAGAGAGCCTGGTAAGTCTTCTAACCCTCAAAGATCACGTGACATAACTTGTTTCAAGTGTAGGGGGCGTGGACACATCTCAAGGGAGTGCCCAAACAACCGAGTCATGCTGATTACGGAGGCAGGAGAATATGAGTCCCAAGATGAAGAGGACAATGAACCAGAAGGAGAGTACGGTGACATTGAGTACCCTGATGTAAGTGCTGGTCACTAGGCGATCCTCAGTGCAATGGTGGATCCTTCAGAGACCATCCAAAGGGAGAACATCTTCCACAGCCGCTGCACCATCAAGGGCAAGGTATGTAACCTCATCATAGATGGTGGTTCTTGCACTAATGTTGCTAGTGCATATATGGTTGATAAGCTAGGTCTAGAGAAGACAAGGCATCCTCGACCATATAGACTGAGATGGCTCGATGACAAAGTGGAACTCAAGATCCATGAGCAAGTCACTGTGCCATTCAGTGTGGGCAAGTCCCAAGACCAAGTCGTATGCGACGTGGTGCTCATGCAAGCTGGCCATCTTCTGCTAGGAAGACCATGGCAGTTTAACAAGGAGACCAGGCATGACGGCCGAACCAATCTCTACACTTTCGTGCATGACAAGAAAAAGGTCAGCCTAGCTCCTCTTACACCTGCCCATGTACATGAGCTTCAACAGCAAATGAGTAAGGAAAAGAAGCTCATTAAATCTAACTTTCTTATTCAACCGAGTCATGTCCGGAGAGCTTTAGCCTCGAAGGATCTAATGCTACTAATGGTTTTCAAAGAAGTGTTGAATGTAGAAAAAGAACAGGTAGAGCTACCTCCTGAAGTAGCAACTCTCCTCAACATGTTCCAGGATGTATTTCCAGAGGAGATACCAGCAGGCTTGCCTCCTTTACGTGGCATAGAACACCAGATTGATCTAGTGCCTGGAGCAGCCCTGCCCAACCGCCCAGCCTACCGGATGAGTCCAGAGGAGTCCAAGGAGCTTGAGAAGCAAGTCAAGGAGCTCCTGGAGAAGGGATATGTTCGAGAGAGCCTCAGTCCATGTGCTGTACAGTGCTACTAGTGCCCAAGCAGGGTGGGACTTGGCACATGTGCGTGGACGGCCGAGCAGTCAACAACATCACAGTCAAGTACCGGCATCCAATACCACAGCTGGATGACATGCTAGATGAGCTGAGTGGAGCCACGGTCTTCTCCAAGATAGACCTCAAGATTGGATACCACCAGGTCAGGATGAAAGAAGGTGATGAATGGAAGACTGCTTTCAAGACAAAGCAAGGGCTCTACGAGTGGACAGTCATGCCATTTGGCTTGACTAATGCCCCAAGCACCTTCATGCACCTTATGAACCAAGTTCTTAGGGCGTACATCAGCAAGTTTGTAGTAGTTTACTTTGATGATATACTGGTTTATAGTAAGTGCCTACGGGAACACCTCACACATCTTGAGATGGTACTTAGAACCCTTCGACAAGAAGAGCTTTATGCCAATCTCAAGAAGTGCATCTTTTGTACTGATAAACTTGTCTTTTTAGGTTTTGTTGTAAGTTAACAGGGCCTACAGGTTGATGAAGAGAAGATTCGAGCCATACAAGAATGGCCAACACCAGGCAACATCAGCCAAGTAAGGAGCTTCCATGGACTGGCCAGCTTCTATAGGAGATTCGTGCCCAACTTCAGCAGTATTGCCTCACCATTGACGGCAGTAGTGAAGAAGAACGTGGGATTCAGCTGGGGAGAAGCTCAGGAGAAGGCATGCCAGGCCTTGAAGGACAGCCTTACACATGCACCAGTGCTAGTCCTGCCCGACTTCAACAAGACGTTTGAAGTGGAGTATGATGCCTGAATAGGCATAGGAGCAGTGCTAACCCAAGGAGGAGACCAGTGGCATACTTCAGTGAGAAGCTAGGTGGTGCCTCACTGAACTACCCCACTTATGACAAGGAGCTTTATGCCCTTGTCCGAGCATTGGAGACTTTGCAGCATTACTTGCTGTCCAAGGAGTTTGTGATCCACACTGATCATGAAACTCTCAAACACCTCAGAGGGCAAACCAATCTCAAGAGGAGACATGCCAGGTGGATGGAGTTCATAGAGACCTTCCCGTACGCCATCAAGTACAAGAAGGGCAAAGACAATGTGGTAGCCGATGCACTATCAAGGAGGTTTGCCTTGATATCAACCATTGAGGCAAAGGTCCTAGGATTCGAGTACATCAAGGACCTATACAAGGATGATCCTGACTTTACTGAGAGATACAAGGAGTGTGGCACATGGAGTCATGGCAAGTTTTACATCCAAGGATTCTTGTTGTGAGAGAAGGCTGCATACCACAAGGATCATTAAGGGAGCTTATCATCCAGAAGCTGGAGGAGGACTCATGGGCCACTTTGGTGTCGACAAGACTCTAGCAGTGGTCAAGGAGCACTTCTACTGGCCACACATCAAGAGGACAGAAGCTCATTGTGCAAGGTGCATCACTTGCAAGAAGGCAAAGTGCCAAGTGCAACCTCACGGGTTGTATCTCCCACTGCCCATACCGACGCATCCATGGGTGGATATATCAATGGACTTTGTTCTAGGTCTGCCCAAGATCAACCACAAGATGCAATCTTTGTAGTGGTGGACAGATTCTCCAAGATGGCACACTTCATTCCGTGTGCCAATGTCAATGATGCCACGCAAACAGCCGAGCTGTTCTTCAGGGAGATAGTACGGCTTCATGGAGTGCCAAGGACCATTGTATCAGACAGGGACACCAAGTTCCTCAGCCATTTCTGGAGGACCCTTTGGAGAAAGCTAGGCACGAAGCTACTCTTCTCAACCACTTGCCATCCTCAAACCGATGGCCAAACTGAAGTTGTCAACAGGACACTATCAACTCTTCTCAGAACTACACTAGGGAAGAACATAAAGACTTGGGTGGAGTGCCTGCCATTCATAGAGTTTGCTTACAACCGAGCCGTGCACTCAGCAATCAAGAAGACACCATTTGAAGTAGTATACGGCTTCAACCCTCTCACCCCATTGGAACAAACGCCACTACCACCAGCTGAGATGACCAACCTCAACGGAGCATCCAAGGCAGAGTTCATAAGGAGGTTACACCAGAAGGTAGCAGAAAATTTGGTGAAGAGGACCGGACAGTACGTGACTCATGCCAACAAGGAAGAAAGGAGGTGATCTTTCAACCAGGCGATTGGTGTGGCTACACCCACGGCAGGAGAGGTTCCCAACCTAAGGAGTTCCAAGCCCAAGAGGAGATGGACCATTCAGAGTGCTGGAGGATCAACAACAAGCTACCGGATCGAGCCCCAGGTGAGTTTAATGTGTCCAACACGCTCAATGCTGACAAGCTTTCCATGCAGATGAACCAGTTTTGAGGTCAAAACCTACTGAAGAGGGAGGGATGATGAGGACATCAGGTCGTATGTCCAGCCAGGAGACCAGACTGACCAGGAAGCTTTCCCGAGACAGCATATCTGGCACGCTGTGGCCGAAGCAGTACTGCCGGACCTCGACCAATAGGACCAGACCAACCAGCATTGCCAAGGAGAGGCCCAAGCTTCCGGCACACTTGGTGGCGACGTGGATGACACCGTCCCTGGTGATGCGCCGACCGATCAACTTGGTCCTGAAGGCATTCTGGCCAGTACTCAATCAGCTGGTACAGCCGATCCTGACAGCATTTCACTTCTACACAAGGAGACTCGGACCAGATAAGCTACCAGCTCCAGGACATGTATCTAGAGGAAGTCTCTACACCAGTGGTGCCACCAGGAGCAATGACAAAGAGCAGATCAAGAGCACTCTTCCACAAATTCAGTTTATGGGTCGACAAACTCCTAGAGGAAGATCGACTAAGGACAGTGGGCCAGAAGTGCAAAGAAGAGTCCAAAGGCTTCTCAACAATGCAAGGGACTTCAGAGACTTGGGCTTTAGTGGCAAGAGAGGTCAGGGCCCAAAGATTCCTAACCCTACTCCAAGTCAAGACTAGGAGCAAGGCGCGTGCATGCCACAAGGATGGCCACCTTCCATTTCTTGGCCGTGAGGTAAGAAAGGTAAGTTTTCAATTTGGATATTTGCCTCTTTCTGTTTTGCAGGGTAGGATTTAGATTCTTTACATTTTTGAGTCAAGACATTTTAGGAATAGGTCCTTTTTCGATTATACACTTTTGTATCTTTTCCTTTTGCACTTTTGTAAATTTTCCTTTTCTTATTTGAGTCGACCTAGAAGGTCAAGCTGTCGAGCATATTAATAAGGCTCCTTCCAGCATTGTAGTTCACAACCTTTTTGATATTAATAAAGTAGGACTTTCTTGCAACAAGTTTTCTCTGTAAGAATCTTGTGCGCTTAGAACCTAGTTGAGACCAGCCCTCCTAGCTCTAAGTTTGTGATTTATCACGAGGTTCATCACCCCTCGTGTGGTTCACTTCACCCTTCCATCTTTTACCAACCAGAAAACCCCCATCCAGAAGCCTAAGGTTGAGTTTCTCACCTAATCTTCTAAAAACAGCCCACGCGCATACATCCTTGAATCAAGGCTTGTATCAG
>CM032162.1:38741315-38861091 GCA_018901935.1 Pugionium cornutum | reverse complement strand
GAAGTGGAAGTGCGCGTGTACTCGGCTGGATCGGCTGTACCGGCTGGATTGTGCGCTGTACTGGCCGGAATGACTTCAGGACCGGCCAAGTTGATCCCGGAGTCGGCGGTGTCATCAGGGGGACCGGCGGTGTCATTCACGTCCCCACCAAGTGTGCCGGAAGCTTGGGCCTCTCCGCCGGCGATGCTGACCGGTCTGGTCCTATAGGTCGAGGGTCCGGCGGTACTGCCTGGTCCGGCAGACGTGCCAGATGGTCCTGCTGTCTCGGGCAAGCTTCCTGGTCGGCCAGTCTGGTCTCCTGGCTGGATGTACGACCTGATGTCCTTATCACTACTCCAAGTCGAAGACTAGGAGCAAGGCGCGTGCATGCCACAAGGACGGCCACCTTCCATTTCTTGGCCGTGAGGTAAGTAAGGTAAGTTTTCAATTTGAATATTTGCCTCTTTCTGTTTTGCAGGGTAGGATCTAGAATATTTACATTTTTGAGTCAAAGACATTTTAGGAATAGGTCCTTTTTTTGGTTATGCACTTTTGTACATTTTCCATTTGTGCACTTTTGTAATCTTTCTTTTTCTTTCTTTGAGTCGACCCTAGAAGGTCAAGCTGTCGAGCATATTAATAAGGCTCCTTCCAGCATTGTAGTTCGACAACCTTTTTGATATTAATAAAGATAGAACTTTCTTCCAACAAGTTTTCTCTCTAAGAATCTTGTGCGCTTAGAACCTAGTCGAGACCAGCTCTCCTAGCTCTAAGTTTGTGATTTATCACAAGGTTCATCACCGCTCGTGTGGTTCACTTCACCGTTCCATCAAATACCAACCCAAAAACCCCTATCCAAGAAGTCTAAGGTCGAGTTTCTCACTTAACCTTCTCCAAACAGCCCACGCGCATATAAGCCTTGAATCGAGGCTTGTATCATTTTGGTATCAGAGCTTAAAGCTCCTAAACCAGGTTGTTTCTATCCCTTAACTAGTCTTGTTTTTAGTTCTTGCATTAGTTTAAGTCGCATTCAAGAAAAATCAAAAAAATAACATCAAACACCAAACCGAGTGCATCTAGCTTCTACGTGTATCACTAGGGCTTAGATTCACTTTTGCATTGCCATTCACGTTTTCCTTTTGTTCAAATCATATTTCTATTATTTTTAAGTTCAATTAAAAAGAAAAGAAAAAGAAAATAGGAAAAATACCAAAAGAATTCGAATTGGACAGCTAGCACAAGTTGTAGGAAGTTTCCATTTTTCTAAACTTTCCTTTTTTCAGGTTTTCCTTTTTCTCAATTTTTTCCTTTTTGCAAATTCGAATTCCCCTATAAAAGAAATCCCTCCTAATCCACTTAGGAGCAAAATAACTTGTGTTTCTTTCTTGTAGCACAATGGCAGAAGAGAATAGAGATGCAGCCGAGGCCATGATGGCCATGTTCACCACCCTCCAAACGCAACTCGCATCAATAGGCGAGAGGTTGGAGCACGTGGAGAGGCCTGTGAAATTCCAGGCCATAAGGCACGTGAGAGCTGAGCAAGACGGTGCTGAGGGTCCTGAGTACCTTAGTACACGGCACGAACAGGAGGAGCCCCAGCCAGATGGAGATGAGGATGCACAACCACATAACTATCACCATAGGCCGAGAGGACCTCCACGGAAACCAGAGGCAGAAGGTGATGGCTTCGAGCCATATGGACATCACCAGAGACCAAGGATGCCTCCTAGACATAATGAGGATGGAGATGAACACGCCTACAACCGGGTAACTCATCCTGATGTTAAGCAAACACCTCCGAGTTTTGCAGGAAAAGTAGACCCCGAGGCCTACCTAGATTGGGAGAGAAGGATGGATCACATCTTCGATCACTACAACCAACCAGGCCCTAGGAGAGTCTCCATGGCAGTAGCACAACTCATGGACAATGCCCTCATCTGGTGGGATCGTGAGGTGTCTGACTGATGAGGACATCAGGTCGTACATCCAGCCAGGAGACCAGACTGGCCGACCAGGAAGCTTGCCCGAGACAGCCGGACCATCTGGCACGCCTGCCGGCCCAAGCAGTACTGCCGGACCCTCGCCCACAAGGACCAGAGCAACCAGCATTGCCGGCGGAGAGGCCCAAGCTTCCGGCACACTTGGAGGCGATGTGGATGACACCGCCGGTCCCTCTGGTGATGCCGCCAACTCCGGGATCAACTTGGCCGGTCCTGAAGGCATTCCGGCCAGTACCTCGCACAATCCAGTCGGTACAGCCGACCCAGCCGAGTACACGCGCATTTCCACTTCTACACAAGAGGACTCGGAAAAAATGAGCTACCAGCTCCAGGACATGCACCTAGAGGAAGTATCTACACCAGTGGTACCTCAAGGAGCAATGACAAGAAGCATATCAAGGGCACTCTTCCACAAATTCAGCTTATGGGTTGACAAGCTCCTAGAGGAAGATAGACTAAGGACAATGGGCCAGAAGTGCAAAGTAGAGTCCAATGGCTTCTCAACAACACAAGGGACATCAGAGACTTGGGCTTTAGTGGCAAGAGAGGTCAGGGCCCAAAGATATTTAACCCTACTCCAAGTCGAAGACTAGGAGCAAGGCGCGTGCATGCCACAAGGACGGCCACCTTCCATTTCTTGGGCATGAGGTGAGTTAAGGTAAGTTTCAATTCAAATATATGCCTCTTTCTGTTTTGCAGGGTAGGATCTAGATGCTTTGCATTTTTGAGTCAAGAACATTTTAGGAATAGGTCCTTTTTTGGTTATACACTTTTGTATCTTTTCCATTTGTGCACTTTTGTAAACTTTCCTTTTCTTTATTTGAGTCGACCCTAGAAGGTCAAGCTGTCGAGCATATTAATAAGGCTCCTTCCAGCATTGTAGTTCGACAACCTTTTTGATATTAATAAAGATAGAACCTTTTCCCCAACAAGTTTTCTCTCAAGAATCTTGTGCGCACAAGTGTAGACCAGCCCTCCTAGCTCTAAGTTTGTGACTTATCACGAGGTTCATCACTCCTCGTGTGGTTCACTTCACCTTTCCATCGAATACCAACCCAAAAACCCCTATCCAAGAAGTCTAAGGTCGAGTTTCTCACCTAAACTTCTCCAAACTGCCCACGCGCATACATCCTTGAATCAAGGCTTGTATCATTTTGGTATCAGAGCTTAAAACTCCTAAACCAGGTTGTTTCTATCCTTTATCTTGTTTTGTTTTTAGTTCTTGCATTAGTTTAAGTCGCATTCAAGAAAAATCAAAAAAATAACATCAAACTCCAAACCGAGTGCATCTAGCCTTCTACTTCTATCACTAGGGTTTAGATTCACTTTTGCATTACCATTCACGTTTTCCTTTTTGTTTAAATCATATTTCCTTTATTTTTAAGTTAAATTAAAAAGAAAAGAAAAAGAAAATAGGAAAAATACCAAAGGAATTCGAATTGGACAGCTAGCACAAGTTGTCAAGAAAGTTTCCTTTTTTTCGAATCTTCACTTTTTTGAATTTCCAATTCTCAGATTTTTTTCCTTTTTGCAAATTTTCGAATCCTTATAAAAAGAAAACCCTCCTACTAATTTAGGAGCATCCTAACTTGTCTTCTTTCTTTGTAGCACAATGGCAGAAGAAAATAGAGAAGCCACCGAAGCCATGATGGCCATGTTCACCACACTCCAAACACAACTCGCATCCATAGGCGAGAGGTTGGAGCGCGTGGAAAGACCGGTGAGATTCCAAGCCATAAGGCACGTGAGAGCTGAGCAAGACCGTCCTGACGGTCCTGAGCAACTTAGGACACGGCACGAACAGGAGGAACCCCAGCCAGATGGAGATGAGGACACACAACCTCATAACTATCACCATAGGCCGAGAGGACCTCCACGGCAACCAGAGGCAGAAGATGATGGCTTTGAGCCATATGGTCTTCACCAGAGACCAAGAATGCCTCCTAGACATCATGAGGATGGAGATGAACACGCCTATAACCGGGTAACTCATCCTGATGTTAAGCTAACTCCTCCAAGTTTTGCAGGAAAAGTAGACCCCGAGGCTTACCTAGATTGGGAGAGAAGAATGGATCATATCTTTGATCATTACAACCAACCATGACCTAGGAGAGTCTCAATGGCAGTAGCACAACTCACGTACAATGCCCTCATCTGGTGGGATCGTGAGGTATCTGACAGAAGGAGGAAGAGAATGAGGCCCATAGACTCATGGGTCGACATGAAAGACCTCATGCGACAAAGGTTTGTTCCACCTTACTTTCATAGAGACTTGCAACGTCGTTTTCATACTCTTAAGCAGGGTACTAGATCAGTAGAGGAGTACTATGAAGAGTTTGAGAAGCTAAGGAACAGATTGGAGCTCAATGATGATGAAGAAGCATTGATGGCACAATTCTTGGATGGACTCCAAGAAAGAATCAGCCGCATGGTGGAAAGGCAAATCTACAATAACTTCAAAGACTTGTTCCACCTATCTGTCCAGGCTGAGCAGCACATCAAACGTAATAGCCAAGACATCCGCAGCAAGCCTAAGATGCCTTGGGCGCCAAGCAACATTCCCAAGCCCGTAGACAAGGGCAAGAGCGTAGAGATCGAGTAAAGGTTCAAGAGCAAGCCTCCTGAACCAACCCGTGACCAGAGAGAGCCTAGTAAGTCTTCTAACCCTCAAAGATCACGTGACATCACTTGTTTCAAGTGTAGGGGTCGTGGACACATCTCAAGGGAGTGCCCAAACAACCGGGTCATGTTGATTACGGAGGCTGGAGAATATGAGTCCCAAGATGAAGAGGACTATGAACCAGAAGAGGAATATGGTGACATTGAGTACCCTGATGTGGGGGAAGTGCTGGTCACTGGACGCATCCTCAGTGCAATGGTGGATCCTTCAGAGACCATCCAAAGGGAGAACATCTTCCACAGCCGTTGCACCATCAAGGGCAAGGTATGTAACCTCATCATGGATGGTGGTTCTTGCAGTAACGTTGCTAGTGCATATATGGTTGATAAGCTAGGTCTAGAGAAGACAAGGCATCGTCGACCATATAGACTGAGATGGCTGGATGACAAAGTGGAGCTCAAGATCCATGAGCAAGTCACTGTGCCATTCAGTGTGGGCAAGTACCAAGACCAAGTCGTGTGCGACGTGGTGCCCATGCAAGCTGGCCATCTTCTGCTAGGAAGACCATGGCAGTTTGACAAAGAGACCAGGCATGATGGCCAAACCAATCTCTACAATTTTGTGCATGACAAAAGAAAGTTCAGCTTGGCTCCTCTTACACCTGCCCAGGTACACGAGCTACAACTCCAAATGAGTAAGGAAAAGAAACTTATCAAGTCTAATTTTCTTATTCAACCAAACCATGTCCGGAGAGCTTTAGCCTCGAAGGGTTTAATGTTACTAATGGTTTTCAAGGAGGTGTTGAATGTAGAAAAGGAACAGGTAGAGCTACCTCCTGAAGTAGCAACTCTCCTCAACAAGTTCCAGGATGTATTTCCAGAGGAGATACCAGCAGGCTTGCCTCCTTTACGTGGCATAGAGCACCAGATTGATCTAGTGCTGCCCTGCCCAACCGGCCAGCCTACCGGATGAGTCCAGCGGAGTCCAAGGAGCTTGAGAAGCATGTCAAGGAGCTCCTGGAGAAAGGATATGTTCGAGAGAGCCTCAGTCCAAGTGCCGTACCAGTGCTACTAGTGCCCAAGAAGGATGGGACTTGGCGCATGTGCGGGGACTGCCGAGCAATCAACAACATCACAGTCAAGTACCGGCATCCAATACCACGGCTGGATGACATGCTAGATGAGCTGAGTGGAGCCACGGTCTTCTCCAAGATAGACCTCAAGATTGGATACCACCAGGTCAGGATGAAAGAAGGTGATGAATGGAAGACTGCTTTCAAGACAAAGCAAGGGCTCTACGAGTGGACAGTCATGCCATTTGGCTTGACTAATGCCCCAAGCACCTTCATGCACCTTATGAACCAAGTTCTTAGGGCGTACATCAGCAAGTTTGTAGTAGTTTACTTTGATGATATACTGGTTTATAGTAAGTGCCTACGGGAACACCTCACACATCTTGAGATGGTACTTAGAACCCTTTGACAAGAAGAGCTTTATGCCAATCTCAAGAAGTGCATCTTTTGTACTGATAAACTTGTCTTTTTAGGTTTTGTTGTAAGTTAACAGGGCCTACAGGTTGATGAAGAGAAGATTCGAGCCATACAAGAATGGCCAACACCAGGCAACATCAGCCAAGTAAGGAGCTTCCATGGACTGGCCAGCTTCTATAGGAGATTCGTGCCCAACTTCAGCAGTATTGCCTCACCATTGACGGCAGTAGTGAAGAAGAACGTGGGATTCAGCTGGGGAGAAGCTTAGGAGAAGGCATTCCAGGCCTTGAAGGACAGCCTTACACATGCACCAGTGCTAGTCCTACCCGACTTCAAAAAGACGTTTGAAGTGGAGTGATATGCCTCTGGAATAGGCATAGGAGCAGTGCTAACCCAAGGAGGGAGACCAGTGGCATACTTCGGTGAGAAGCTAGGTGGTGCCTCACTGAACTACCCCACTTATGACAAGGACCTTTATGCCCTTGTCCGAGCATTGGATACTTGGCAGCATTACTTGCTGTCCAAGGAGTTTGTGATCCACACTGATCATGAGACTCTCAAACACCTCAGAGGGCAAACCAATCTCAAGAGGAGACATGCCAGGTGGATGGAGTTCATAGAGACCTTCCCGTACGTCATCAAGTACAAGAAGGGCAAATATAATGTGGTAGTCGATGCACTATCAAGGAGGTTTGCCTTGATATCCACCATGGAGGCAAAGGTCCTAGGGTTCGAGCACATCAAGGACCTATAAAAGGATGACCATGACTTTGCTGAGAGCTACAAGGAGTGTGGCACAAGGAGTCATGGCAAGTTCTACATCCATGAGGGATTCTTGTTCCGAGAAAGAAGGCTGTGCATACCACAAGGATCATTAAGGGAGCTTATCTTCCGAGAAGCTCATGGAGGAGGACTCATGGGCCACTTTGGTGTCGACAAGACTCTAACAGTGGTCAAGGAGCACTTCTACTGGCCACACATCAAGAGGACAGTAGAAGCTCATTGTGCAAGATGCATCACTTGCAAGAAGGCAAAGTCCCGAGTTCAACCTTACGGGTTGTATCTCCCACTGCCCATACCTACACATCCATGGGTGGACATCTCAATGGACTTTGTTCTAGGTCTGCCCAAGATCAACCACAGGGATGCAATCTTTGTAGTGGTGGATAGATTCTCCAAGATGGCACACTTCATTCCGTGTGCCAATGTCAATGATGCCACACAAACAGCCGAGCTGTTTTTCAAGGAGATAGTACGGCTTCATGGAGTGCCAAAGACCATCGTGTCAGATAGGGACATCAAGTTGCTCAGCCATTTCTGGAGGACCCTTTGGAGGAAGCTAGGCATGAAGCTACTCTTCTCTACCACCTACCATCCTCAAACCGATGGCCAAACTGAAGTTGTCAACCGGACACTATCAACTCTTCTCAGGACTACACTAGGCAAGAACCTCAAGACTTGAGTGGAGTGCCTGCCATTCATAGAGTTCGCTTACAACGGAGCCATGCACTCAGCAACCAAGAAGACACCCTTTGAAGTAGTATACGGCTTCAACCCTCTCACCCCATTGGAGCAAACGCCACTGCCACCACCAGAAATGACCAACCTCAACGGAGCATCCAAGGCAGAGTTCACAAGGAAGTTACACCAGAAGGTAGCAGAGAACTTGGAGAAGAGGACCGGGCAATACGTGACTCATGCTAACAAGGGAAGAAAGAAGGTGATCTTTCAACCAGGCGATTGGGTGTGGCTACACCTCTGGCAGGAGAGGTTCCCCAACCTAAGGAGTTCCAAGCTAGCACCAAGAGGAGATGGACCATTCAGAGTGCTGGAGAGGATCAACAACAACGCCTACCGGATCGAGCTCCCAGGTGAGTTTAATGTGTCAAACACGTTCAACGTAACTGACTTAACCCTTTTCCATGCAGATGAACCAGTTTTGAGGTCAACACCTACTGAAGAGGGAGGGGATGTGATACAAGCCTCGATTCAAGGCTTATATACGCGTGGGCTGCTTGGAGAAGTTTAGGTGAGAAACTCGACCTTGGACTCCTTCGATAGGGGTTTTGGGTTGGTATTTTATGGAAGGGTGAAATGAACCACACGAGGGGTGATGAACCTCATGATAAATCACAAACTTAGAGGTAGGAGGGTTGGTCTCAACTAGGTTCTAAGCGCACAAGTCTCTTTTGAGAGAAAGCTTGTAGGAAGAACGTTCTACTTTATTAATATCAAAAAGGTTGTTGAACTACAATGCTGGAAGGAGCCTTATTGATATGCTCGACAGCTTGACCTTCTAGGGTCGACTCAAAGAAAGAAAAGGAAATTTTACAAAAGTGCACAAATAGAAAAAAGGTACAAAAGTGCATAACAGAAAAAGGACCTAGCTATTCCTAAAATGTCTTTGACTCAAAAATGTAAACAATCTAGATCCTACCCTGCAAAACAGAAAGAGGCATATATTCGAATTGACAACTTACCTTTCTTACCTCACGGCCAAGAAATGGAAGGTGGCTGTCCTTGTGGCATGCATGCGCCTTGCTCCTAGTCTTCGACTTGGAGTAGGGTTAGGAATCTTTGGGCCCTGACCTCTCTTGCCACTAAAGCCCAAGTCTCTGAAGTCCCTTGCATTATTGAGAAGCCTTTGGACTCTTCTTTGCACTTCTGGCTCACTGTCCTTAGTCGATCTTCCTCTAGGAGCTTGTCGACCCATAAGCTGAACTTGTGGAAGAGTGCTCTTGATCTGCTCCTTGTCATGGCTCCTGGTGGCACTACTGGTGTAGAGACTTCCTCTAGATGCATGTCCTGAAGCTGGTAGCTTATCTGGTCCGAGTCTCCTTGTGTAGAAGTTGAAATGCTCGTGTACTCGGCTGGATCGGCTGTAGCGGCTGGACTGTGCGAGGTACTGGCCGGAATGCCTTCTGGACTGGCCAAGTTGATCCCGGAGTCGGCGGCGTCACCAATGGGACCGGCGATGTCATCCACGTCGCCACCAGTTGGGCCGGAGGTTTGGGCCTCTCCGCCGGCAACGCTGATCAGTCCGGTCCTGTTGGTCGAGGGTCCGGCGGTACCGCTTGGGCCGGCAGACGTGCCAAATGGCCCGGCTGTTTCTGGCAAGCTCCCTGGTCGGTCAGTCTGGTCTCCTGGCCGGCCATACGACCTGATGTCCCCATCATCCTAAGAATTTTCTTGTTTTAATTTTTGTTTTAACCTAAGAATTAATGGAAATATAACTTGCAAAAAGGAAAAACAATGGATGCAGGAAAAATAATGATCCTAAACCCCAGTGATACACATACGAGAAAGGATGCACTCGGTTGGTTTTAGGTGATTTTTTAATGATTTTTTGAATCAAACTAAACTAATGCATGAAACTGAAATTCAACTGAAGTAAACGATAGAGACAACCTGGTTTTTTGAGCTTAAGCTCTGATACCAAAATGATACAAGTCTTGATACACGGTCGTGACACTCTCAAACAGGTTGCAAGAAGTTTAGGCGAGAAACTCGGTCTTAGGCTTCTGAGGTGGGTTTTCTGGTGTGTATGATGGGTGGTTGGGTAAAGTTAGCCACACAAGGTATGAAGGGCCTCGTGATAAATCATAAACTTAGGGCAAGGAGGACTGGTCTCGACTAGGTCTAACCGATAAGAGTTTTGTGGGGAAAACTTTTAGAAAAAATGCTCTCTTTATTAATTATCAAAGTGGTTGTTGAACTACAATGCTGAAAGGAGCTTTCTTAATATGCTCGGCAGTTTGACCTTCTAGGGTCGATCCAGAAGAAAAAATAGAAAATATACAAAAGTGCATAAAGGAAAATTACAAAATGGAAACGACCAAAAAGACAACTACTTAATTGTTCTTGACTCAACGAAAAAGAAAACTACTAATTCGTACCCAACGAAACAGAAAAGACAATTTTATAATTGAAAACTTACCTTCTTACCTTTTGGCCAAGAAATGGAAGGTGGCCGACCTTGTTTGCATGCACGTAGTCTTGCACTTTGAGTAGGTTAATGAATTATTGGGTTTTGACCTCTTTTGCCACGAGAGCCAAACTTTCTAGAGCATTTTGATAGGTTGAGAAGCCCTTGAGTTGTTCCTTGCACTCTTGGCCCATTGTGTCTTGTCTTTGGTCTTCTAGGAGCTTTTCCACCCACAATTTGAACTTGTGGAAGAGTGCCTTTTTATGTTTCTTATCATGGCTCCTAGTGGTACCATTGGTGTAGATCTTTCCTCTAGGTCTATGCCCTGAAGCTGGTGGATGATCTGGTCTGAGTCTCTTTGTGTGGAGCTTGAGCTGGCCGTATTATCGCGTGAGCCGGCTGTGCCGCATGTTGAGCTGGCCAAAACGCAATCGGAGCCAGCCGAAATGCTTGGCGGTATTGCCCACGTTGCCGCCTGTTGGGACGGACATTTGGGCCTCTTCGCCAGTGGAGTTGTTCGGCCTGGCCCTATTGTTCATCGGACCGGCAGTATAGCTTGGCCCGGCCAAATCGTCTATCGGCCCAGCTGTCTCGGGCAGGCCTTCTTCACAATCTGGTCGGCCATATTCACAATCTGGCCGGCCATTTGATCTGGTATCAGAGCCAAAATGGATGACAACTCTTCGGTTGATAGGTGAATTGCTGCGGGGCATGTCTTTAGCATTTGTCGCATTTTTTTGAATAGGACATAGTCGGCGACGATTGTTAGCCAAAAATATCCTTGACTTTTGATACGTATGGCTAATGCCCTTCCTCCCGAAAGCCTTTACTTCTTCCATGAGTTTCAAGGTTTCATTACCGTGGACACATTTGAAATAAGGTCCTGATATGCTTCTTTTGTACAACTCGCCATTAACGATACGTACTTGACGCTGAGGACCTTGAGCTTGCAAGCTTCCCACTTATGGGGTGGTAAGGTGCTGCTTTCTATGTATCATTTTATTGGGACTCTCTAACCGTTTTCTTGGCTGGCGTTTTCCTGAGTCTTAGGAGGTACGGCGTTGGTGTTTTCACAAGTTGTTTCGATTTCGGCTACATCAATCGTTTTAGGGATGATTTCTATGCTTGGTTTTTTTATCCCTTCAACGGGGATGATTTTTTTGACCAAGGGATCAGATGTGGAAGCAAGTGATGCCAATGTGTTGCCTGGCGTATTCTCCCTTTGGGGGATTCAAGTCAGCTCGAATTTATCGAATTGACTAGATAGTTGAAGAACAACTTTGAGATATGCTTCCGTTCTTTCATCCCTCGTTTCATATTCACCATGGAATTGGCTAGTAACCAATTGGGAGTCAGTAAAGGCTGTCAAACGACGCACTCCGATACCTACAGCAAGCTTGAGGCCAGCAATTAGAGCTTCTAATTTGGCTTCATTATTAGATGCCACGAAACCGAGTCTGAACGATTGTTCGAGTGTTTTGTTGGTTGGGGATATTAACTGGATCCTACTTCTGAGCCTTGTTTCGAGGATGCTCCGTCGACATAGAGCGTCCATATTCCGAATTCATTTTCGTTTTCTTTTTCTCGCTAGTCTGTGATCAGTTCGATAACGAAATAAGCTAAGACTTGGGCTTTAGCACAAGTTTTAGGTCGGTATTCTATGTCATATTTGCTCAGTTCTATATCCCATTTGGCTAGCCGTCCTGATTGGCTAGGACTGTGCAAAATGTTTTGTAGAGGTTGCGATGACATTACTACAATTGGATGCGATTGGAAGTATTGCCTTAGCTTTCTTGCGGACGCTACAATGGCTAGAGCCAGCTTTTCCATTGTGGGATAGCGGGTTTTGGCATCCACTAACGATTTATTGATGTAGTATATCGGTTTTGAATGTTCCATTCTTCTCGGACCAGGACTCCACTTATTGGTGCTTGTGCGACAGCAATATACATATATAGGGGTTCACCTTCTATTGGTTTTGTCAATACTGGTGGTTCGGTGAGAGATGCTTTAAGCTGTTGGAAAGCCGTTTTACATGACTCGTTCCATTTGGAAGCTCGATTTCCTTTCAAAATTTGATATAAAAGGAGGCATTTTTCAGTTGATTGGGATATGAATCTATTTAGAGCGGCAATTCTTCCCGTCAACTTTTGGACTTCTCGCTTATTCTTTGGAGATGGAATTTCAAGGAAAGTGGCAATCTGCTTAGGGTTCACCTCTATTCCCTTTTCCGCTACCAAGTATCTCAAGAATTCTCCGAAGGGAATGCTAAACGAGCATTTCGTAGGGTTTAACTTCATCCGATACTCATTGAGGATGGTGAAACAGTTTTTCAATTGCGAGACATGGTTGCATTCCCTGGCGGATTTTACCAGCATGTCATCGATGTAAATTTCCATGGTTTTGCCTAATTGGTTGGCAATACTTTGTAGCAATAAGCCCCTCGGTCGGTAATGAAAGCGGTTTTTTCTTGATCTTCTAGATTCATTTTGATTTGATTATATCCAGAAAAAGTTTCCACAAAGGACAAAAGTTGGTGACCTGCCGTGGCTTCTACTAAGCGGTCAATATGCATAAGAGAAAACTATCTTTTGGAAACCCTTTATTTAAATCGGTGAATTCAATGCAAACACGCCATTTTCCATTCTTTTTCTTTACGATGATATGATTGGCTAACCATTCCGGATATTTTACTTCACGGATCAACCCAATTTTTAGGAATCTATCGACTTCATCATTTACTGCTTTTGCCCTTTCCGGTCCAAACTTTCTGCACTTTTACTTTATAGGCTTAAATGTAGGATCTACATTCAATTCATGAGACGTAACGTCTATGTTTATTCCTTACATGTCTTCTGATGACCATGCAAATGTACCTTTATTTTCTTTCAATAAGGAGACTAGCTCCTCTTTGTTATCGTTTTTCAGGTCTGCTCCTGATGAGGACATCAGGTCATACATCCAGCCAGGAGACCAGACTGGCCGACAAGGAAGCTTGCCCGAGACAGCAGGACCATCTGGCGCGCCTGCCGGACCAGACAGTACCGCCGGACCCTCGACCTATAGGACCAGACCGGTCAACATCGCCGGCAGAGAGGCCCAAGCTTCCGGCACACTTGGTGGGGACGTGAATGACACCGCCGGTCCCCCTGATGACACTGCCGACTCCAGGATAACCTTGGCCGGTCCTGAAGTCATTCCGGCCAGTACCGCGCACAGTCCAGCCGGTACAGGCGATCCAGCCGAGTACACGTGCACTTCCACTTCTACACAAGAGGACTCGGACCAAATGAGCTACCAGCTCCAGGACATGCACTTAGAGGAAGTATCTACACCAGTGGTACCTCCAGGAGCAATGACAAGAAGCAGATCAAGAGCACTCTTCCACAAATTCAGCTTATGGGTCGACAAGCTTCTAGAGGAAGAGCAGCTAAGAACAATGGGCCAGAAGAGCAAATTACAGTCCAAAGGCTTCTCAACAACACAAGGAACATCAGAGACTTGGGCTTTAGTGGCAAGAGAGGTCAGGGCCCAAAGATATTTAACCCTACTCCAAGTCGAAGACTAGGAGCAAGGCGCGTGCATGCCACAAGGACGGCCACCTTCCATTTCTTGGCCGTGAGGTGAGTTAAGGTAAGTCTACATTCGAATATATGCCTCTTTCTATTTTGCAGGGTAGGATCTAGTTGCTTTACATTTTTGAGTCAAGAACATTTTAGGAATAGGTCCTTTTTCGGTTATACACTTTTGTATTTTTTTCCTTTTGTGCACTTTTGTAAACTTTCCTTTTCTTATTTGAGTCGACCCTAGAAGGTCAAGCTGTCGAGCATATTAATAAGGCTCCTTCCAGCATTGTAGTTCGACAACCTTTTGATTATTAATAAAGTAGAACTTTTTCCCTACAAGTTTTCTCTCAAGAGACTTGTGCGCTTAGAACCTAGTTGAGACCAGCCCTCCTAGCTCTAAGTTTGTGATTTATCACGAGGTTCATCACCCCTCGTGTGGTTAACTTCACCCTTCCACCGTTTACCAACCAGAAAACCCCTATCCAGAACCCTAAGGTTGAGTTTCTCACCTAATCTTCTACAAACAGCCCACGCGCATACATCCTTGAATCAAGGCTTGTATCATTTTGGTATCAGAGCTTAAAGCTCCTAAACCAGTTTGTTTCTATCCTTTTGCTTGTTTTGTTTTGTGTTCTTGCATTAGTTTAAGTCGCATTCAAGAAAAATCAAAAAAATAGCCTCAAACTCCAAACCGAGTGCATCTAGCCTCCTACGTGTATCACTAGGGTTTAGATTCACTTTTTGCATTGCATACACGTTTTCCTTTTTGTTTAATTCATATTTCCATTAGTTTTAAGTTAAATTAAAAAGAAAACAAAAAGAAAGGAAAAGAAAATAGGAAAATACACAAAAGAATTCGAATTGGACAGCTAGCACAAGTTGTCTAGGAAGTTTCCTTTTTTCGAATTTCCTTTCCTTAGGATTTTCCTTTTTGCATTTTTTTCAAATCCCATATAAAGAAACTCTCCTAATAATTTAGGAGCACCCTAATTATCTTCTTTCTTTGTAGCACACCATGGGAGAAGAGAATAGAGACGCAGCTGAAGCCATGATGGCCATGTTCACCACACTCCAAACACAACTCGCATCCATAGGCGAGAGGTTGGAGCGCGTGGAGATACCAGTAAGATTCCAGGCCATAAGGCACGTGAGAGCTGAGCCAGATCGTCCTGAGGGTCCTGAGTACCTTAGGACACAGCACGAACAGGAGGAACCCCAGCCAGATGGAGATGAGGACACGCAACCTCATAACTATCACCATAGGCCGAGAGGACCTCCACGGCAACCAGAGGCAGAAGATGATGGCTTTGAGCCATATGGTCTTCACCAGAGACCAAGAATGCCTCCTAGACGTCATGAGGATGGAGATGAACACACCTATAACCGGGTAATTCATCCTGATGTTAAACTAACTCCTCCAACTTTTGCAGGAAAAGTAGACCCCGAGGCTTACCTAGATTGGGAGAAGCGAATGGATCATATCTTTGATCACTACAACCAACCAGGACCTAGGAGAGTCTCAATGGCAGTAGCACAACTCACGGACAATGCCCTCATCTGGTGGGATCGTGAGGTATCTGACAGAAGGAGGAAGAGAATGAGACCCGTAGATTCATGGGTCGACATGAAAGACCTCATGCGACAAAGGTATGTTCCACCTTACTTTCATAGGGTTTGCAACGACGTTTTCGTACTCTTAAGCAGGGTACCAGATCAGTAGAGGAGTACTATGAAGAGTTCGAGAGGTTAAGGAACATATTGGAGCTCAATGATGATGAAGAAGCATTGATGGCGCAATTCTTGGATGGACTCCAAGAAAGGATCAGCTGCAAGGTAGAAAGGCAAATCTACAACGATTTCAAGGACTTGTTCCACCTATATGTGCAAGCTGAACAGCACATCAAACGTAAGAGCCAAGACATCCGCAGCAAGCCTAAGACACCTTGGGCACCAAGCAACATGCCTAAGACCGTAGACAAAGGCAAAAGCGTAGAGATCGAGTCAAGGTTCAAGAGCAAGCCTCCTGAACCCACCCGTGACCAGAGAGAGCCTGGTAAGTCTTCTAACCCTAAAAGATCACGTGACATAACTTGTTTCAAGTGTAGGGGACGTGGACACATCTCAAGGGAGTGCCCAAACAACCGAGTCATGCTGATTACGGAAGCAGGAGAATACGAGTCCCAAGATGAAGAGGACAATGAACCAGAAGGAGAGTACGGTGACATTGAGTACCCTGATGTGGGGGAAGTGCTGGTCACTAGACGTATCCTCAGTGCAATGGTGGATCCTTCAGAGACCATCCAAAGGGAGAACATCTTCCACAGCCGTTGCACCGTCAAGGGAAAGGTATGTAACCTCATCATAGATGGTGGTTCTTGCACTAACGTTGCTAGTGCGTATATGGTTGACAAGCTAGGTCTAGAGAGGACATGGCATCCTCGACCATATAGACTGAGATGGCTTGATGACAAAGTGGAGCTCAAGATTCATGAGCAAGTCACTGTGACATTCAGTGTGGGCAAGTACCAAGACCAGGTTGTGTGCGATGTGGTGCCCATGCAAGCTGGCCATCTTCTGCTAGGAAGACCATGGCAATTTGACAAAGAGACCAGGCATGATGGCCGAACCAATCTATACACTTTCGTGCATGACAAGAGAAAGGTCAGCTTAGCTCCTCTTACACCTGCCCAAGTACATGAGCTACAACTCCAAATGAGTAAGGAATAGAAACTTGTCAAGTCTAACTTTCTTATTCAACCTAGTCATGTCCGGAGAGCTTTAGCCTCGAAGGACTTAATGTTACTAATGGTTTTCAAGGAAGTGTTGAGTATAGAACAGGGACAGGTAGAGCTACCTCATGAAGTAGCAACACTCCTCAACAAATTCCAGGATGTATTTCCAGAGGAGATACCAGCAGGCTTGCCTCCTTTACGTGGCAGAGAACACCAGATTGATCTAGTGCCCGGAGCAGCCCTGCCCAACCGGCCAGCCTACCGGATGAGTCCAGAGGAGTCCAAAGAGCTTGAGAAGCAAGTCAAGGAGCTCCTGGAGAAAGGATATGTTCGAGAGAGCCTCAGTCCATGTGCTGTACCAGTGCTGCTAGTGCCCAAGAAGGATGGGACTTGGCGCATGTGCGTGGACTGCCGAGCAATCAACAACATCACAGTCAAGTATAGGCATCCAATACCACGACTGGATGACATGCTAGATGAGCTGAGTGGAGCCACGGTCTTCTCCAAGATAGACCTCAAAAGTGGATACCACCAGGTAAGATGAAGAAGGTGATGATGGAAGACTGCTTTCAAGACAAAGCAAGGGCTCTACGAGTGGACTGTCATGCCATTTGGCTTGACTAATGCCCCAAGCACCTTCATGCGCCTTATGAACCAAGTTCTTAGGGCGTACATCAGTAAGTTCGTAGTAGTTTACTTTGATGACATTTTGGTTTATAGTAAGTGCCTACGGAACACCTCACACATCTTGAGATGGTACTTAAAACCCTTCGACAAGAAGAGCTTTATGCCAATCTGAAGAAGTGGACCTTTTGTACTGATAAGCTTGTCTTTTTAGGTTTTGTTGTGAGTTCACAGGGCCTACAGGTTGATGAAGAGAAGATTCGAGCCATACAAGAATGGCCAACACCAGGAAACATCAGCCAAATAAGGAGCTCCCACGGACTGGCCAGCTTCTATAGGAGATTCGTGCCCAACTTCAGCAGTATTGCCTCACCACTGACGGCAGTAGTGAAGAAGAACGTGGGATTCAGCTGGGGAGAAGCTCAGGAGAAGGCATTCCAGGCCTTGAAGGACAGCCTTGCACACGCACCAGTGCTAGTCCTTCCCGACTTCAACAAGACGTTTGAAGTGGAGTGTGATGCCTCTGGAATAGGCATAGGAGCAGTGCTACACCTACGGCAGGAGAGGTTCCCAAACCTAAGGAGTTCCAAGCTAGCACCAAGAGGAGATGGACCATTCAGAGTGCTCGAGAGGATCAACAACAACGCCTACCGGATCGAGCTGCCAGGTGAGTTTAATGTGTCCAATACGTTCAACGTTACTGACTTGGCCCCTTTCCATGCAGATGATCCAGTTTTGAGGACAAAACCTACTGAAGAGGGAGGGAATGATGAGGACATCAGGTCATACATCCAGCCAGGAGACCAGACTGGCCGACCAGGAAGCTTGCCCGAGACAGCAGGACCATCTGGCGTGCCTGCCGGACCAGACAGTACCGCCGGACCCTCGACCTATAGGACCAGACCGGTCAACATCGCCGGCGGAGAGGCCCAAGCTTCCGGCACACTTGCTGGGGACGTGAATGACACCGCCGGTCCCCCTGATGACACCGCCGACTCCGGGATCAACTTGGCCGGTCCTGAAGTCATTCCGGCCAGTACCGCGCACAGTCCAGCTGGTACAGGCGATCCAGCCGAGTACACACGCACTTCCACTTCTACACAAGAGGACTCGGACCAAATGAGCTACCAGCTCCAGGACATGCACTTAGAGGAAGTATCTACACCAGTGGTACCTCCAGGAGCAATGACAAGAAGCAGATCAAGAGCACTCTTCCACAAATTCAGCTTATGGGTCGACAAGCTTCTAGAGGAAGAGCAGCTAAGGACAATGGGCCAGAAGAGCAAATTACAGTCCAAAGGCTTCTCAACAACACAAGGAACATCAGAGACTTGGGCTTTAGTGGCAAGAGAGGTCAGGGCCCAAAGATATTTAACCCTACTCCAAGTCGAAGACTAGGAGCAAGGCGCGTGCATGCCACAAGGACGGCCACCTTCCATTTCTTGGCCGTGAGGTGAGTTAAGGTAAGTTTACATTCGAATATATGCCTCTTTCTATTTTGCAGGGTAGGATCTAGTTGCTTTACATTTTTGAGTCAAGAACATTTTAGGAATAGGTCCTTTTTCGGTTATGCACTTTTGTATCTTTTCCTTTTGTGAACTTTTGTAAACTTTCCTTTTTCTTATTTGAGTCGACCCTAGAAGGTCAAGCTGTCGAGCATATTAATAAGGCTCCTTCCAGCATTGTAGTTCGACAACCTTTTTGATTATTAATAAAGTAGAACTTTTTCCCTACGAGCTTTCTCTCAAGAGAGACTTGTGCGCTTAGAACCTAGTTGAGACCAGCCCTCCTAGCTCTAAGTTTGTGATTTATCACGAGGTTCATCACCCCTCGTGTGGTTCACTTCACCCTTCCACCGTTTACCAACCAGAAAACCCCTATCTAGAACCCTAAGGTTGAGTTTCTCACCTAATCTTCTTCAAACAGCCCACGCGCATACATCCTTGAATCAAGGCTTGTATCAGCTCCGATGCCTACGCAATGATCTGGGTGATCTTCGTCGATACAGAATTGAATGGTGAGTCCTGGTTGGGAACTTAACTCTTTCATTATGAGTGTATCGATTTTCAGTAATTACTATTGGAGGGTGGTTATGGATTGCTTGTAACCACCTTAGCAGCATTTAAGAAATGCTCTTTGACTTCCATAAATGGTCTTCATTCCGTTTTTAGATGGGAATTTAGAACACTGATGGTAAGTCGAAGAAACTACTTTCATAGCATGTAGCCACGACCTTCCTAGGATCACGTTAAATGGAGCGGGATGATCTACAACAACAAATTTGACCATCATTCTTTCTCCACAATCATTTACTGGGAGGTTGATGGTTTCGAGGGAAAGGTTCGTTTCTCCAGCAAATCCAGTCAAAGAGGTTTTATCACCATTGATATCTTTATCATCGATGCTCATTCTTTTGACGGTATCGTAGAAAATAAGATCTACTGAACTACATGTGTCAATCATGACTCTAGATAGTTCGAATTCGCCTACATCCAATCTAACGGCGAGTGCATCATCATGAGGTATATCGAGGGAGCGGGTTTTGTTTTCCCAAAATGTAATTGTTCCTTCAGGTATGGAGGGGGATGCGCTTTCTACTACGTCATCTTTTGCTCGAATTTGATACAATTTAATCAAGTTAATTGAATCTTGGAAAAATTTTGATCCTCCGTGGATGAAATATATTCTTCTTCGGGGATGATTATCTTCCGAGTCAATTGAGTCGGTTAGATTAACTTCGTTGAATACAGTACGATATTCCAAAAATGGTTCGGGACTTGATTCGACCATATCGGGTTTACTGATGGTATTATCAGAACAGTTGACTGGTGAGGTAGGTAGATCCAATGCAATTTTACATTGCCTTAATAGCTTAATGATCATACCACAAGTCATGGCTTGTGGCGTTTTTGCACATTCTACGTCTTTACAGATGTTAGACCATTTTGATTTCTTTGGGATTGGGAGTGGTAACACTACCTTATCCTTGGACCGTCCGCACATACTTAGTTTTGGAAAAACTAAGTCTATTCTCTTTTTCTGAACAGAAGGAAGGGAGTCCTCGTTTTTATCTGGAGATCTTTCCCTTTCTTCGGTAGGAATCTATTCTGCCTTGGACTATTTCTTAGTTTTGCATCTTCGAGGTCTAAATCGACGTTTTTGAGTTCTCTGGCTTGTAGCTTTGATGTTAGCAACCGACCTACTCTACAGCATTCTTCTGTTGAGTGACCATGTCGTTTATGATTTACCTAATATTTCTTTGGATCATAGTTGCTATTTTTAGGCGACTCGGATTTGCTTACTACGTACGCGTGTTGGCCTTGGCCTCCTTCGAAACCTTCCTTTTTAAATAGTTTATCACCAATATATGCTTTGGCTTGGGGTTTGCTTGACGAACCTTTATCGTTGTCGTGGAATTTTGCTAATGCTTCTAACTCCTCTTCGGCGACTAGCCATCGAGATGTGTGATGTAATGCATCGTCAAGGGTGGCAGGCTGGCATATAGTTAATTCTTGACAGAAGGTAAATTTATACCAAAGTCTGTTCCTGAGT
Organism: Pugionium cornutum; assembly: GCA_018901935.1. Taxonomy (NCBI): domain Eukaryota; kingdom Viridiplantae; phylum Streptophyta; class Magnoliopsida; order Brassicales; family Brassicaceae; genus Pugionium; species Pugionium cornutum. The sequence continues at coordinate 38,840,604 of CM032162.1, read as the reverse complement.
GCTGCTAAGGGTACTTCATCGTTTAGGTTTGATATTCTTGTTTTAATATCTTTAAACCTAGCAATGTAGGCTCATCCGACTTTTGGGACAAAGTCCAGAGATTTGCTTCAGATGCTTGACTTTCGATGGATATCGAATACTGCTTAAGGAATGTGGATACTATTTGGGTAAAATTACCAATGGAACCCTCTTCCAAACCAGCAAACCATTCTAAAGCAGCACCATTTAGGTTTTCGGCGAAAAATCAACAATATCCCGCTTCCTTTTCCTCTTCGGTGAGGTGAGCTCACGCTATAGCTAGGCGGAAAGCTCTAATGTGAGCTTTTGGGTCTGAGTTCCCTTCATACATGGGGAAGCGGATTTTTCATGTATCTCTGATACAGGCATTAGCGATTTGATCGGTGAACGGGGTTGTACGTGTTTTTTCGATCACACGATCAATGTCCGGAACTGGGCTTGTAGCTTTGTGAGAACGCGAACTTACAAGCCTGAGTTCCTCTTTAGTCTAATCGACGAACCTCTTCAAGGCTTCGAGATCGGAACCGAACTGAGGGTCTTGGTTACGGTTCGATGAACTCGGAAATAAAGGAGAAGTTTGAAATGGACTTAGGGATCTGCGCCTAGAGCTTGTGAGCTCAATGCAAAGGCTGATGCTTCGAACCATTGATGCCCAGCGGGCTCACAACCTGGAGGAAATGGGGGCGGGGAGGGCAATTTGGGTAAACCAGTTTGCTCCACCGAATTTCTAGAGGTTGAAGCAGGCTGCATGGCAATGCTCGTCGGAACTGCGATCTGCCAAGCTGCGGCCATAGGCACGATCTGAGGTACGATGGGCTGACGACTTGTGCTCGGGGAATATATCCATGAAACGTCTAGTCGAGTCCTGATGGGAGGTTCGAGCTCGTGTCTTCCTGGGAACAAAGGGGTAGTAAACGAGCTCGAGGGTTCTTTGGTTGGGTTGGAAGTTCGTTCGAGCAATCGAGTGAACTCCTGCTCTTGCCGATCGAGCCGCGACATCAGAGTGTGCATGGCTGCATCTTGAGTCGAGATGAGATTAATCAGCGAAATGACCATTCTCTTGAGCTCAGTCAGCTCGTTGGTTCAGGACGGCTGATTCTCTTCCGCTGCAGATTGGCCTATATCAGAGGTCGAACCACGAGCTGATTCTGGATGAATACAGGTTGATCCAGATCGGTTTGAAATGCTGGCTGGAGCTGCCATCGTCGAGGTCATCGCTGGGTGCCGCAAGGGCGCCTGAGGCGTGGTGACCATCGTAGAAACGGTCTGGATAGGGGTATGGAATCCAGATCCAGGCGTGGTTGGCTGATCGATTGAACTCACGGCAACATGGGTCGAGGTCGATACGATCGATGACGAGGTATAAACAGATTGTGATTCCATGAGTAGAGCTTTTGAGACTTTTAGAGAACTGATGTTCTCCCCACATACGGTGCCAAAATGTGGGAGTCAAATCCACACTACAGAATTAGGTTTACGGAGAAGATCAATGAATCACAATGAATTGTCGAAGAAAGGTATTCTGATTAACTTTTCTTTAATCGAATGAGTAAAATTACATATGAGGTCGAGAACTCCCTTTTTCGTAGGTTTTTCTCATGTTTAAAGACCTCACTCGAACTTCCTAAGATACGTGTAACTACTATACACATCTACGCGTATCTCGGCAATACTAACTATCCCATTGAGCTCGATAACCTATTATGCTTTCCTGCTCGTCCAGTTCAATGATGTCGTACTATTGAAATGACATCATGATTGGGCCTTTGACGAAGTCCAGTAATGGATTGGATTCGGGTGACCGGATCCGACTCCAACACCTACTGTTTCTTCACTACCACATGTACATCCTTGATTTCTATTCACATCATCACAACAATTCGTACCTCACTCAACATTCAGTTATTCTCCATATTTATATCAAACATAATAATTTTTCATAAATCATCGACTATATAGATGAGATTTTTCATCCCGGAAGAAATTTATTATTTTTCCAATTAATACAAAGAAAGAAAAACTTAGCTCCACTACTTTGTGCTATTTGGCTAACTACTTGCAATATTCATGAACTGTTCCATCACTTGTACAAATTCCTTACATTCACTCTCTTGAATTATTGTAATTCTCTCATATGTTTAAAATTTTTATTTGTTTGTGATTCTACAAATGAGAGAAGAGACATGGGGGTATATATATATATATATAAGATTTTGCCACTACTTTGCCACTATTTCGTGACTATTATGCGACCACCGTAGTGTGGTTGCTTATTCTTAGGTATACCTACCACTTACATGTTTTCACATTATTGTTTAGCCACTACTTTATGACTGAAGTGTCACTCCTATAGTGGTCGCATATTTGGGACCAATATACGATCACCATACGAGTGTAGCATACTTAGTCGTTATTTGGTCGTAAAATGCGACTTAATAGCGACTACAAGTCTTTGTCTCTTATTCTTAGGTATACCTACCACACACATGTTTTTCACGTTATTATTTAGCCACCACTTTGTAAGTGAAGTGTCATTCCTATAGTGGTCGCATTTTGGTCGTATATTTGCGACCAATATACGACCACCATATGAGTGTAGCATATGTAGTCGCTATTAGTCGTAAAATGCGATTGAATAGCGACTACAAGTCTTGGTCACAAACTGGTCGCAGTATGGTTGCAAATTGCAACCAGTATTGGCTGGCTACATCGCAAAAGAGTCTCAAATTGAAGTGGCAAAATTATTGTTTTCTTGCATTGATTGTGTGTTTGTGCAGATGTTTGGTGAAGATGATTTTATCGTCTTGTTGTTGTATGTCGACGATATGTTGATCGTGGGAAGGAATGTGAGCAGAATTCAAGAGTTGAAAAACCAGCTTAGCAAGTCCTTTTCACGAAAGATTAGGGTCATGCGAAACACATTATTGGTATAAGAATTGTTAGAGATAGAGGTGAGATGATGATTCACTTGTCTTAAGCGAAGTATATTGAGAAGGTACTTTAAAGGATTCACATGGACAAATCTAAAGTTGTTAGCACTCCTCTTACTACATATTGTAGATTAAACAGTCAACAAAGTCCGAGTACAAATTCAAATAAGGAAGATATAGTACGAGTTTCGTATGCTTCTGCAGTTGATTGCTTGATGTATGCTATGGTTTATACAACACTGATATAGCTCATGTTGTTGGTACATTTAGTCATTTTCTCTCCAATCTTGGAAGAGAAAATTGGCATGCTGTGAAGTGGACTTTGAGGTTTCTTTGAAGGACTTTAGTTTGAAGATTACTTTTGAAGATAACAAGCTATTGCTTAATACTTATATTGATGTTGATATGGCTGGTGATATTGATTCTCAGAAGTCTATTTCTGATTACTTGGTAACATATGCAAGGAGAATTGTGTCGTGACAATCAAGGTTGCAAAAGTGTGTTGCACTTTCTACCACTAAAGTTGAGTGTATAGCCGTAATGAAAGCTTATAAGGAGTTGTTGTGGATGAAAACTTTTTTGAAGAGATTGGCTTCAAGCAAGATAAGTATGCGTTGTTTTATGATAGTCAAAGCGCAATTTATCTCGAAAAGAACTCTACATTTGATTCGCGTTCAAACCACATCGAAACAAGATATAATTGGATACGTAATATGGTTGCTTCTAAGGAAGGGGAACTTGTCAAAACTCATGCGGATAATAATGGAGTTGATATGATGATTAAATCATTGCCGAGAGGAAAACTTGAAGTTTTCCGTGAGATAGCCGGAATGGCTATTTCCTCCACCTAGTCGAAGGGGTAATTTGTTGGTGTTTCTCCTAGTTGGAAACCCATGGGTTTGATTAAGAGAACCAAACTTGAACCTATTTTATTATTATTGGGTTTAGGGTTTTGAGAAAATATATAAATTAGTTTTACCCTATTTTTGCATATAGAGAAGTTAAATAAAGAGAGTGGATATGAGAAATGATAAAAAAATAGTTTCGTCCAGGTTTTTTCAATACAGCGTTTGGAGGTTCCAACGTGCTCTAATCTGGCTGAATTTTTTTAGAAAAGCTTTATGACTCATTGATCTAAACATTCAATGGTGGGATTTGCTTTCAATGGTGGGATTTGCTTTCAATTGTTGGGTTTTGAGAAAATTGAGTTTTAGCGTAGTTGTTCGCTGTAGTAGCAATTTTATATTTCAACAGGTATGGTTTTAAGTATTTGGAAAATTTACAATGAAATCTTCCCGATTCGAACTGAAATTTCACAGACGTATTCTTGATTTGTTTATCAGGGGTTTTTATGGTGGAGATATGATTTGTATTCGAAATTTTAGTAAACTTTGGATCGTTGGTTTTTATGGTGGAGATATGATTTGTATTCGAAATTTTAGTAAACTTTGGATCGTTTGGGACTGTATATTTCATTGGAGCCTTATTCTCTGTATATGTTCTGTGGGAACAAAGATGACGTAATTGTAACTCATATTCATTTGATATAATGGATTTTTGAGTGGATTACGGTACCAAGGTTTTCCTTTTTCACATCTAAGAAGTTTTCCACGTAAAAAAATTTGTCATCTCATTTACTTTTCTGTTGTGAATTATTGCTGCCATTATTTCTATATTTTCTTATAAGTTCACAGAAATACGAAAAACTTTATTCTATTGCTATGTGTTTGTGTTTTCCTCAATATTTTCATGGATTGAGGTTAGAATCCACCAATACAATAAAAAACACCCGAGTTCAATAAATAAAAACCCGGAATTTGGATTTCCTAAAGATCGAATAATCCCCAAGAGGCATGCACCAAAGCAAGAGAGGCACACACCAAAGCAAGAGAAGCACACATCACATAACATCACTGGGTTTTCAAATTCTCCTTTCTTTTCTAGTAGTGATTGCACTTGTATCGACATTAAGCGGAATCAATGGAGGTTTCTTATTCTTCTTCATCATACTCCTCAGAGAATACCTCGGTGTAGTCTCAACCTTTCCCATCATCTTCTTAAGGCTCTTCTTCACCATTCCTCTTTTCTTATTCGTCATTGGCTCATGGTTAACTCCAAGATTGTAATATGTTCCTTTCGTTACAGATTCTTCTTCTCCTTTCTTCTTTCTCAATCTCTCGTTCCTCTTAGCCGAATACTCTTCATAGAACCTCCCTCTCTCAAACATTTGAACTGAATTTGAAGCCAGATTTTCCACATTCGAACTCGTTAGTCTCGATCTTCTTCTATCTTCTTCAGCAAATTCGTCCTTCACCATATTTGCTAACGCGTGTATCTCACTTGAGATTAATTCCAGATCTGCGACACCCACTCTTCTCGGCTTCTGGAAACCTAGTTTTGGAAGGGATGAGAGAGGAATTAATCGAAATAGGGAATCTGGATCAGATCAAAAAAATTTTTACAGTACCTTGTGGTGTTTGCAGAGACGAAGCGTTTGAGTGGAAGACTTGCCGTGATCGGAGACAGATCGGTGAATTCGGAAGCTGTGGTTTCAGGTAAGATCTCATCTTCGAAATTGACAAAAAAAGAGATTCAAAAATTTTTGAATAGAAAAAGAAAGAGTGTCTGAGTATCTTTTTTAGGTGTGAGGAGACCAGGAGCGTCTCTAACGGTTATATTTTCGTAATTCAACGGTCAATATTGCTACTTATTCTTCTTTTTTTGTCACTTATTGCCACTTATTCAAATTGAAGATTTTGTTTGTTTTCAAATGGAAATAACGTGTACGGTTAATTCATTTATTAGGATAGTGGTGAACTAATAAATATTGTAACTTATAATTTCTGTAATTATCAGATTTAATAAAATACAAGTTCATGTTAAAAATTTTGAAGCGAGGTTATCAATATATTTTCATCCAAACTATTGTATAATTTTAAATGTATATGATGACAAATTTTATATTTTGAATTTTTAAATCAGAAAAAATAAATTTTAAATTTTTTTATCTTCGATAAAAATAAAATTTGAACATTTATTTAAAAAAACCATGATAGATATTTGATTTTATATGATAGTTTTGTTGGAAAAATAAATTATGAGTGTGTAGGTGAATGGTTAGTTGTTCATCAAGATTCTATTATAACATTTATGCTAGTCACATATTGGTCACTAATTTTTCCATCAATATGTGGCTACAGTGCAAAAATTAAAATGTGTAGCATATTGGTCGTAAATTAATGAACAATATGCGATTACGTTATTGTTTTACATGTTTTTGGATATATTTTTGCATTTAAAAGTTACAATTTCAATTGTAAACAAGTATAAATTATCGTAATTTCTCACACACTGTTAGATTATACAAAAAAATTTGGGCAAAAATATGAAACATATTGATTTATTAACTGTAGTATAAGTTAAAGGAAATGTATAAGTGAATTTGTAAAATATGTGAAAATTTGTTATTGTGTTAATTATTGTTGTGTATATATTAATTTAAGGTTATACATTTCATAATACTATGTTTTATAGCATATGATATCAAATATGTAAAAAGTAATTAGATTTAAGATTAAATATTTATTGGTAATCATTTTTGTCATCATTGTAAATTTTCAGCTCTCTCCGATTAATTGGTAATCATTTTTTGGTTATAAATTTACGACCAATTTGCAATTTTTATTATTTAAGAGGGTTTTATCAAAAAAATTTCAACTCCTTCGATTAATTGATCGTCGTAAATTGGTCATATATTTGTAACCAATTTGCGATTCTCCTTATTTAAGAGGGAGTTAGAAATTTCCAACTATTTTGATTAATTAGAAAACGCAAATTGGGCGCAAATTTGTGAAACATTTGTGACTACAATGGAATTGCGACCAATTTACAACTCTAGTGTAGTAACAAAATTTCCCTAAATATAGATCCATCACCCTTCTCCTTATTTCATCACTTCATCAATTTACATCACTCTCAAACACTAAAAGCTTTCAAACATTCTTTATTTTGAATTTTAATGGCGGGTTCGAATAGATCGATGAGAGGTCTCAGTGGAAGACAAACACAATATTCCTCCGGCCGCAATGAGAGCAGCTTTGCGTCTCCTCCCCCCAATGGATGATAAAATCCACACCCAAATTTATATTGAAATGGGAAGAATAGCTGAAAGAAATTGTGATGAGATGATTTTAGAATAAGCACAATGTATTGATCTCTTAAGTCTGATTGAGTTACATGATCTGTCCCTCTTCTCTCTCTACACTCTTATATACAAAATAATAACCTCTTGAACTATCTCCCGAGATTTTCGTGCTTCGGCCCTCTTCGATCTCCGCGTATCACTCCGATACGTTTACTTGCTCAGCTTGTCAACTCGCATCGTTATCGACTTCGCTCATGAACTCCAATCGATTTTGATTGATGGGCTTGCGAGCCCAGCAATCCTGGATATGGGCTGGATTTGTGTTAAAATCCATCTCCAACAAAGGCGGTAGATACGTCGAGATCTCCAAGAGATTTGAATTTCGAATCCCAAGATTTGTAATCGTACGGTTTTTAAATCCGACGGGTAGGATTAATGGACGACAAAAAGGCTCGCACATCTCAAGGAAGCTTTAAGTAGAAGCCGTAAATGACTTCTCTCCTTCACGCGTTTAAACCTGCATCCGATTTAAGGTAAAAAAAAATTATTTTCTTCTTCAGTTTAACTCTCTTCTGTTTTTTTCACCACAGTTTCTTCAACTTCTCGATATCTTTTCTCTCTCGATTTTTCTTCGCTTGATTTCGTAAAATTTGACCTTCATCATCGTTTTCGGTACTCCCCGATTTCCTTTTAGTTACAAATTCTCCGAATTTTTCTCTCTTTTGCTTAATTTTCAAATCGATAGAGCTTCTAGACATGGCTAACTCTCCGGCTGCCGGCACTTCTGGTCCAGAGATTTTTGGTCCACATCCACCATTGATTCTCGAGCGCAAAGATGTCGTCAAGTTATGTGCCACTCATGCAACTTTCCATCGGAAGTTGTATTGTGCCTTCCGGTGGGCTTGCAGTCGCCTGAAGTGGTCAGATCGGGATACTATTGTGCCTCATCGACCTACTTCACTCGCTGTGGGCTCATGATGAGGACATCAGGTCGTACATCCAGCCAGGAGACCAGAATGGCCGACCAAGAAGCTTGCCCGAGACAGCCGGGCTGATGAGGTCATCGGCACAACCCCTGGCCAACTTCCCGGCCCGGCCGGCCCAAGGAACACAAAGGCGGCCAAATACGCACAAAATGATACATGGGTGTATCTTCATGAATCCAAGCTTAACCAAGAAGCGGCCAGCCAAGACCAAACCTGGCCTATAATCCTGACTCATAGAGGACATGCGGCGACATGGAGCTCACCCCAAAAAAGGCCAGATCAAGTCATGCACCGTACATCAAATTGGAGTTTTCGAAACCTACCATATCTGGAACTTTCCTTATATGAAAGTCTTCAAACGTTTCTTTGGCAACCAGGAGACTTTTTGGTACTTCTAGGAGCTCCCTTAAGCACTTCTAAAAGCTCAAACACGCCTTGGACCAGGCGGGTCCATCCGTGCTTTCAAATGAACCGATTGGAGCAGTTTATGGCAAGTGAGATGGCCAACGGGTTTAATCACTTGCAAACCAAAACATGGCGTCCAGGAGATATTATTAAGGCCCTAAGGAAGCCCAAAATAAACCTACCATGCACCAGCCACCAGAGGATCAGGCGAATCCCTTTCCTCCAAGACTTGCCATATATGGACCAAAGTGCACTTAATGTGTTCAGATTGCAATATCTCTATTCCTTGCAACTTGGGCAAGTATTGAAGACTTTCCAAAGCATCCAGGATGTACCTAGACACATTACAGTCGCCCCAAATCTCTCAAGATACAAGCATATACACTTTCCTTGTTGGCCAAACTAGACATTAATGGCCAACAGCCATATATTTTAAATGTATGATTTCCTTTTCTCCTTTTTAGGTTTAAGACCATTGCTAGGAGCACTATATAAGCTCAGCATGACCTCATTGTAAAGATAGACCACCATTGAAATTAAATTTGAATACAAAGTATTTTCTTTCAAAGCCTTGTCTTTGAGTCTTGTTCTTGTTCTTTAGAAATAAAGTGTGTGATTCACTTCCTGTCTATTGAAGCCACGGCCAGGTTAGTTTGAGAGATTCAAACTCCCTTGCTTCACCTTTGATCGTGTGATTCGATCAAAACCCCCCTCCTTTTAGTTCCCTTGCCCATTTAAGCCAAGAGAGATTCTCGGTCTTGCGAGTCACGGCCGTACCGCTTGTGAGATTGATATTCAATCTTACATCATTTGGTATCAGAGCTAAAAGCTCCTATCTCAGGTTGTGTTAATCCAACCTTTATCCTTTATTTTTAATGCTTTTGTTTTGCATTTTTCTTATTTACATCTTATAATTAAATAACCAAATAAAAATATTTGTTCTTATTCTTCATTTGCATTGTTTCTTGTTGATTCTTGTTGTTTTTTTGTTTGCTCTCATATAAATCTAAAACCAACTCCAAAAAATTGTATTTCATGTTTACTTAATTTCGTTCATCATAAGAAAAAAAACCAAAAATATCATTTTGTTATTTTCGAATTTAGTTATTAGTAAAGTTAAAAAAAAAAAGAAAGATTTGAATATTGCCTTTTCGTCCTAAATTAATTTAAAATATCAAAAACCAAAAAAAATATTGTCTTTTAATTTGCTTTAAAGTTAGTTTCTAAAATAAACAAACACAAAAACCTCAAAATATTTACTTGCATTGATTTTCCTTTTACTACTACTTATGTGTTAATATCATATATTCACTAGAGTGTAGTTTCCTTATTTGTTGATTTGGGCATGATATCTGTTCTTATTGTTGTGCAAGGTACAAAATTTAATGATGGAGAACTATGATGAAGAAGAAGACACCATGAGCATACCACAAAGTGATTGTAGTCTAGACAACGACTATGATCAATACATAAGCACCAGTGATGAGGACATCAGGTCGTATGTCCAGCCAGGAGACCAGACTGGCCGACCAGGAAGCTTGCCCGAGACAGCAGGGCCATCTGGCACACCTGCCGGCCCAAGCAGTACCGCCGGACCCTCAACCAATAGGACCAGACCAACCAGCATTGCCGGCGGAGAGGCCCAAGCTTCCGGCACACTTGGTGGCAACGCGGATGACACCGCCGGTCCCCTTGGTGATGCCGCCGACTCCGGGATCAACTTGGCCGGTCTTGAAGGCATTCCGGCCAGTACCTCGCATATTCCAGCCGGTACAGCCGATCCAGCCGAGTGCATGAGCATTTCAACTTCTACACAAGGAAACTCGGACCAGATAAGCTACTAGCTTCAGGACATGAATCTAGAGGAAGTATCCACACCAGTAGTGCCACCAGGAGCAATGACAAGGAGTAGATCAAGAGCACTCTTCCACAAGTTCAGCTTATGGGTGGACAAGCTCCTAGAGGAAGATTGACTAAGTACAATGGGCCAGAAGTGCAAAGTAGAGTCTAAAGGCTTCTCAACAACACAAGGGACATCAGAGACTTGGGCTTTAGTGGCAAGAGAGGTCAGGGCCCAAAGATTCCTAACCCTACTCCAAGTGGAAGACTAGGAGCAAGGCGCATGCATGCCACAAGGACGGCCACCTTCCATTTCTTGGCCGTGAGGTAAGTAAGTTAAGTTTTCAATAAGAATATTTGCCTCTTTCTGTTTTGCAGGGTAGGATCTAGAATATTTACATTTATTGAGTCAAAGACATTTTAGGAATAGGTCCTTTTTCGATTATACACTTTTGTATCTTTTCCTTTTGTGCACTTTTTTAAATATTCCTTTTCTTATTTGACTCGACCCTAGTAGGTCAAGCTGTCGAGCATATTAATAAGGCTCCTTCCAGCATTGTAGTTCGACAACCTTTTTGCTAATTAATAAAGATTGAATTTTCTTACAAGTTTTCTCTCAGGAATCTTGTGCGCTTAGAACCTAGTTGAGACCAGCCCTCCTAGCTCTAAGTTTGTGATTTATCACGAGGTTCATCACCCCTCGTGTGGTTCACTTCACCCTTCCATAAAATACCAACCCAAAAACCCCTATCCAAGAAGTCTAAGATCGAGTTTCTCACCTAACCTTCTCCAAACAGCCCACGCGCATATAAGCCTTGAATCGAGGCTTGTATCATTTTGGTATCAGAGCTTAAAGCTCCTAAACCAGGTTGTTTCTATCCTTTAGCTTGTTTTGTTTCTTGTTATTGCATTAGTTTAAGTTCCATTCAAGAAAATCAAAAAAATAACTTCTAAACTTATACCGGGTGCGTCTAGATCCTACGTGCATCACTAGGTTCTAGAATCATTCTTGCATTGTTATATTCGACTTTCCTTTTTGTTAGAATCATATATCTATTATTTTAAGTTAAATTAAAAGAAAAGAAAAAGAAAAGAAAAAGAAAATAGGAAAAATACCAAAAGATTTCGAATTTGACAGGTAGCAATAGTTGTCAAGAAAATTTCCTTTTATTCAAATCTCCATATATTCAAATTTTCCATTCCTTAGAATTTTCCTTTTTGCATTTTTTTCGAATCCCTTATAAAAAGAAAACCCTCCTAACAATTTAGGAGTAGCATAACTTGTCTTTTATCTTTGTAGTACGCAATGGCAGAAGAAAATAGAGAAGCAGCCGAAGCCATGATGGCCATGTTCACCACTTTCCAAACACAACTCGCATCAATAGGCGAGAGGTTGGAGCGCGTGGAAAGACCGGTGAGATTCCAGGCCATAAGGCACGTGAGAGCGGAGCAAGACCGTCCTGAGGGTCCTGAGCACCTTAGGACACGGCACGAACAGGAGGAGCCCCAGCCAGATGGAGATGAGGACACACAACCTCATAACTATCACCATAGGCCGAGAGGACCTCCACGGCAACCAGGGGCAGGGGATGATGGCTTCGAGCCATATGATCTTCACCAGAGACCAAGGATGCCTCCTAGACATCATGAGGATGGAGATGAACATGCCTACAACCGGGTAACTCATCCTGATGTTAAGCTAACTCCTTCAAGTTTTGTAGGAAAAGTAGACCCCGAGGCTTACCTATATTGGGAGAGAAGAATGGATCATGTCTTTGATCACTACAACCAACCAGGGCCTAGGAGAGTCTCAATAGCAGTAGCACAACTCACGGACAATGCCCTCATCTGGTGGGATCGTGAGGTATCTGACAGAAGGAGGAGAAGAATGAGGCCCATAGACTCATGGGTCGACATGAAGGATGTCATGCGACAAAGGTTTGTTCCACCTTACTTTCATAGAGACTTGCAACGTCGTTTTCGTACTTTTAAGCAGGGTACCAGATCAGTAGAGGAGTACTATAAAGAGTTCGAGAAGTTAAGGAACAGATTGGAGCTCAATGATGATGAAGAAGCATTGATGGCACAATTCTTGGATGGACTCCAAGAAAGGATCAGCCGCAAGGTGGAGAGGCAAATCTACAATGACTTCAAAGACTTGTTCCACCTATCTGTCCAGGCGGAGCAGCACATCAAACGTAAGAGCCAAGACATCCGCAGCAAGCCTAAGATGCCTTGGGCACCAAGAAACATTCCCAAGCTCGTAGACAAAGGCAAGAGCATAGAGATCGAGTCAAGGTTCAAGAGCAAGCCTCCTGAACCTATCCGTGACCAGAGAGAGCCTGGTAACTCTTCTAACCCTCAAAGATCACGTGACATCACTTGTTTCAAGTGTAAGGGTCGTGGACACATCTCAAGGGAGTGCCCAAACAACCGGGTCATGCTGATTACGGAGACTGGAGAATATGAGTCCCAAGATGAAGAGTACTATGAACCAGAAGAGGAATATGGTGACATTGAGTACCCTGATGTGGGGGAAGTGCTGGTCACTAGACGCATCCTCAGTGCAATGGTGGGTCCTTCAAAGACCATCCAAAGGGAGAACATCTTCCACAGCCGTTGCACCATCAAGGGCAAGGTATGTGACCTCATCATAGATGGTGGTTATTGCACTAACGTTGCTAGTGCATATATGGTTGATAAGCTAGGTCTAGAGAAGACAAGGCATCCTCGACCATATAGACTGAGATGGCTCGATGACAAAGTGGAGCTCAAGATCCATGAGCAAGTCACCGTGCCCTTCAGTGTGGGCAAGTACGAAGACCAAGTCGTGTGCGACGTGGTGCCAATGCAAGCTGGCCATCTTCTGCTAGGAAGGCCATGGCAGTTTGACAAAGAGACCAGGCATGATGGCGGAACCAATCTCTACACTTTTGTGCATGACAAAAGAAAGGTCAGCTTGGCTCCTCTTACACCTTCCCAGGTACACGAGCTACAACTCCAAATGAGTAAGGAAAAGAAACTTATCAAGTCTAATTTTCTTATTCAACCAAGCCATGTCCGGAGAGCTTTAGCCTCGAAGGATTTAATGTTACTAAAGGTCTTCAAAGAAATTTTGAGTATAGAACAGGAACAGGTAGAGCTACCTCCTGAAGTAGCAAATCTCCTCAACAAGTTCCAGGATGTGTTTCCAGAGGAGATACCAGCATGCTTGCCTCCGTTACGTGGCATAGAACACCAGATCGACCTAGTGCCCGGAGCAGCCCTGCCCAACCGGCCAGCCTACTGGATGAGCCCAGAGGAGTCCAAGGAACTTGAGAAGCAAGTCAAGGAGCTCCTGGAGAAAGGCTATGTTCGAGAGAGCATCAGTCCATGTGCCGTACCAGTGCTACTAGTGCCCAAGAAGGATGGGACTTGGCGGATGTGCGTGGACTGCCGAGCAATCAACAACATCACAGTCAAGTACCGGCATCCAATACCACGGCTGGATGACATGCTAGATGAGCTGAGTGGAGCCACGGTCTTCTCCAAGATACCCTCAAGAGTGGATACCACCAGGTCAGGATGAAGGAAGGTGATGAATGGAAGACTGCTTTCAAGACAAAGCAAGGGCTATACGAGTGGACAGTCATGCCATTCGGCTTGACTAATGCCCCAAGCACCTTCATGCGCCTTATGAACCAAGTTCTTAGGGCGTACATCAGTAAGTTTATAGTGGTTTACTTTGATGATATATTGGTTTATAATAAGTGCGTACGGGAACACCTCACACATCTTGAGATGGTACTTAAAACCCTTCGACAAGAAGAGCTTTATGCCAATCTCAAGAAGTGCACCTTTTGTACTGATAAACTTGTCTTTTTAGATTTTGTTGTAAGTTCACAGGGCCTACAGGTTGATGAAGAGAAGATTCGAGCCATACAAGAATGGCCAACACCAGGCAACATCAGCCAAGTAAAGAGCTTCCATGGACTGGCCAGCTTCTATAGGAGATTCGTGCCCAACTTCAGCAGTATTGCCTCACCATTGACGGCAGTAGTGAAGAAAAACGTGGGATTCAGCTGGGGAGAAGCTCAGGAGAAGGCATTCCAGGCCTTGAAGGGCAGCCTTACACATGCACCAGTGCTAGTCCTGCCCGACTTCAACAAGACGTTTGAAGTGGAGTGATATGCCTCTGGAATAGGCATATGAGCAGTGCTAACCCAAGGAGGGAGACCAGTGGCATACTTCAGTGAGAAGCTAGGTGGTGCTTCACTGAACTACCCCACTTATGACAAGGAGCTTTATGCCCTTGTCCGAGCATTGGAGACTTGGCAGCATTACTTGCTGTCCAAGGAGTTTGTGATCCACACTGCTCATGATACTCTCAAACAACTCAGAGGGCAAACCAATCTCAAGAGGAGACATGTCAGGTTGATGGAGTTCATAGAGACCTTCCCGTACGTCATCAAGTACAAGAAGGGCAAAGACAATGTGGTAGCCGATGCACTATGAAGGAGGTTTGCCTTGATATCAACCATGGAGGCAAAGGTCCTAGGATTCGAGCACATCAAGGACGTATACAAGGATGATCCTGACTTTGCTGAGAGCTACAAGGAGTGTGGCACAGGGAGTCATGGCAAGTTTTACATCCATGAGGGATTCTTGTTCCGAGAGAGAAGGCTGTGCATACCACAAGGATCATTGAGGGAGCTTATCATCCGAAAAGCTCATGGAGGAGGACTCATGGGCCACTTTGGTGTCGACAAGACTCTAGCAGTGGTCATTGAGCACTTCTACTGGCCACACATCAAGAGGACAGTAGAAGCTCATTGTGCAAGATGCATCACTGGCAAGAAGGCAAAGTCCCGAGTGCAACCTCACGGGTTGTATCTCCCACTGCACATACCTACGCATCCATGGGTGGACATCTCAATGGACTTTGTTCTAGGACTGCCCAAGATCAACCACAAGGATGCAATCTTTGTAGTGGTGGACAGATTCTCCAAGATGGCACACTTCATTCCGTGTGCCAATGTCAATGATGCCTTGCAAACAGCCGAGCTGTTCTTCAGGGAGATAGTACGACTTGATGGAGTGCCAAGGACCATCGTATCAGACAGGGACACCAAGTTCCTCAGCCGTTTCTGGAGGACCCTTTGGAGAAAGCTAGGCACGAAGCTACTCTTCTCTACCACCTGCCACCCTCAAACCAATGGCCAAACTGAAGTTGTCAACAGGACACTATCAACTCTTCTCAGGACTACACTAGGGAAGAACCTCAAGACTTGGGTGGAGTGTCTGCCATTCATAGAGTTCGCTTACAACCGAGCCGTGCACTCAGCAACCAAGAAGACACCATTTGAAGTTGTATACGGCTTCAACCCTCTAACCCCATTGGAGCAAACGCCACTGCCACCAGCAGAGATGACCAACCTCAACGGAGCATCCAAGGCAGAGTTCATAAGGAAGTTATACCAGAAGGTAGCAGAAAACTTGGAGAAGAGGACCGGGCAGTACGTGACTCATGCCAACAAGGGAAGAAAGGAGGTGATCTTTCGACCAGGCAATTGGGTGTGGCTACACCTACGGCAAGAGAGGTTCCCCAACCTAAGGATTTCCAAGCTAGCACCAAGAGGAGATGGACCATTCAGAGTGCTGGAGAGGATCAACAACAACACCTACTGGATCGAGCTCCCAGGTGAGTTTAATGTGTCCAATACGTTCAACGTAACTGACTTAGCCCCTTTCCATGCAGATGAACAAGTTTTGAGGTCAAAACCTACTGAAGAGGGAGGGGATGATGAGAACATCAGGTCGTATGTCCAGCCAGGAGACCAGACTGGCCGACCAGGAAGCTTGCCCGAGACAGCAGGGCCATCTGGCACGCCTGCCGGCCCAAGCAGTACCGCCGGACCCTCGACCAATAGGACCAGACCAACCAGCATTGCCGGCGGAGAGGCCCAAGCTTCTGGCACACTTGGTGGTGACGCGGATGACACCGCCGGTCCCCTTGGTGATGCCGCCGACTCCGGGATCAACTTGGCCGGTCTTGAAGGCATTCCGGCCAGTAACTCGCACATTCCAGCCGGTACAGCCGATCCAGCCGAGTGCATGAGCATTTCAACTTCTACACAAGGAAACTCGGACCAGATAAGCTACTAGCTTCAGGACATGCATCTAGAGGAAGTATCCACACCAGTAGTGCCACCAGGAGCAATGACAAGGAGTAGATCAAGAGCACTCTTCCACAAGTTCAGCTTATGGGTGGACAAGCTCCTAGAGGAAGATTGACTAAGTACAATGGGCCAGAAGTGCAAAGTAGAGTCCAAAGGCTTCTCAACAACACAAGGGACATCAGAGACTTGGACTTTAGTGGCAAGAGAGGTCAGGGCCCAAAGATTCCTAACCCTACTCCAAGTCGAAGACTAGGAGCAAGGCGCGTGCATGCCACAAGGACGGCCACCTTCCATTTCTTGGCCATGAGGTAAGTAAGTTAAGTTTTCAATAAGAATATTTGCCTCTTTCTGTTTTGCAGGGTAGGATCTAGAATATTTACATTTATTGAGTCAAAGACATTTTAGGAATAGGTCATTTTTCGATTATACACTTTTGTATCTTTTCCTTTTGTGCACTTTTTTAAATATTCCTTTTCTTATTTGAGTCGACCCTAGTAGGTCATGCTGTCGAGCATATTAATAAGGCTCCTTCCAGCATTGTAGTTCGACAACCTTTTTGCTAATTAATAAAGATTGAATTTTCTTACAAGTTTTCTCTCAGGAATCTTGTGCGCTTGGAACCTAGTTGAGACCAGCCCTCCTAGCTCTAAGTTTGTGATTTATCACGAGGTTCATCACCCCTCGTGTGGTTCACTTCACCCTTCCATCAAATACCAACCCAAAAACCCCTATCCAAGAAGTCTAAGGTCGAGTTTCTCACCTAACCTTCTCCAAACAGCCCACGCGCATATAAGCCTTGAATCGAGGCTTGTATCAGCATACCACAAAGTGATTGTAGTCTAGACAACAACTATGATAAATGCATAAGCACCAGCGAATGTAACTATGCAGAAGAGTCATGGCATCAAGACTATTTGGAGACTGATTTTAGGGAAGAATCAGATGGAGAAAACCTTGAACCAGAACCACTGGACTATGACCAAGACTTGTCCGACGTAGATGATTCTAATGGATATGAGACATGACATGAAGACTATTCAGAATATCATTTTGACAATGAAACAGAAGTTGAAGAACTCAAACCAGAGCCACCAGACTACTATTCCACTGACAGAAGCTGGCCAAAAAAAATTACACCTCGCCACTTCGTTATGTCAAGCCGAGTGCCAACCTACACCACTCCAACTAGATCAAGAAATCAGACCAGTAAGGTATATATTTACAATTCCAAATCTCTAAACTTTTCAGGGTATAACAAGGACCCAGATGAATACCTCCGATGGGAAACCAACATGAAACAATGGCTGCGCTCAAACAACATCCCCAAAGAGGAGAAGCTTTCATATGCCATTGATATGCTCGTTGGAGATGCCTACAATTGGTGGTTGAAGGAAAATGCCCGGACCTTCTACAACAAACCAGTCCTTGATTGGGGAGACCTTAAGGCACGAATGTATAGGGAGTTTGTAAAGAAGCAGCAAACACGCAGAAACATCACCACACAACCTATGCACCCAACAACATCAAGGAGTGAGATGTCTACACCAAACATGCAGCCTTTTCATAAACCCAAGCTTGCCTACTGCTCTGAGAATAACAATGTGATTTCAAACACCTTAGAAGGAAAAAAGGTAGCTAAGCCGATGGTCAAACCAAAAATTGACCAGCAAGTTCAAAAGCCTCAAGCCAGAGCACACATGAAACCATCAAGCAATTGCTTGGAATAAACGTTAAGGAAATGCCAGGTAAGTCCTCAAACAATATTAAAACAGATGAAATTATATGCTATAGATGTCAAGAAAGAGGACACTTTGCTAAGACATGCCCAACTAGACAACCAATAACAAGCTTACAAGTAGAACGCAAAAATGTTAAGGCTAAAAGTGTTAAGGCAATAAAGGAGCTTCAATTTGAAATTTCCAATACTAGCATAATGCACTTGTCTTTGCCAAAGATTGCTGAAACAGGTCTAATAAAGCAAGGATTCATCAAAGATCAAGAAGACCCACCTCCTACATTAACCCAATGTTTGGAATCAAGAGGAGACCGTGGAGAACCCAACACCTTGGAGGCAAAGCAAAGCCACCAGCTGCTATGGAAAGGAGTAATTTCTTCCTTTCTTATCAGGGAGCAACCGCCAGATGCACCATGGCCACATCCAAACCATACAAGGGCCATAAACCGAGGTAATACCATAAACCCACAAGTAAATCGAGGTATTAACTTGCCTTCTCTATGTGCAGGAAAAACTGTTTTGAGGGCAAAACATTTTGAACGGGGAGGGTATGATGAGGTCATCGGCACAACCCCTGGCCAACTTCCCGGCCCGGCCGGCCCAAGGAACACAAAGGCGGCCAAATACACGCAAAATGATACATGGGTGTATCTTCATGAATCCAAGCTTAACCAAGAAGCGGCCAGCCAAGACCAAACCTGGCCTATAATCCTGACTCATAGAGGACACGCAGCGACATGGAGCTCACCCCAAACAAGGCCAGATCAAGTCATGCACCATACATCAAATTGGAGTTTTCGAAACTTACCATATTTGGAACTTTCCTTATATGAAAGTCTCCAAACGTTTCTTTGGCAACCAGGAGACTTTTTGGTACTTCTAGGAGCTCCCTTAAGCACTTCTAGAAGCTCAAACACGCCTTGGACCAGGCGGGTCCATCCGTGCCTTCAAATGAACCAATTGGAGCAGTTTATGGCAAGTGCGATGGCCAACGGGTTTAATCACTTGCAAACCAAAACATGGCGTCCAGGAGATATTATTAAGGCCCTAAGGAAGCCCAAAATAAACCTACCATGCACCAGCCACCAGAGGATCAGGCGAATCCCTTTCCTCCAAGACTTGCCATATATGGACCAAAGTGCACTTAATGTGTTCAGATTGCAATATCTCTATTCCTTGCAACTTGGGCACATATTGAAGACTTTCCAAAGCATCCAGGATGTACCTAGACACATTACAGTCGCCCCAAATCTCTCAAGATACAAGCATATACACTTTCCTTGTTGGCCAAACTAGACATTAATGGCCAACATCCATATATTTTAAATGTATGATTTTCTTTTCTCCTTTTTAGGTTTAGGACCATTGCTAGGAGCACTATATAAGCTCAGCATGACCTCATTGTAAAGATAGACAACCATTGAAATTAAATTTGAATACAAAGTATTTTCTTCAAAGCCTTGTCTTTGAGTCTTTTTGTTCTTTAGAAATAAAGTGTGTGATTCACTTCCTTTCTATTGAAGCCACGCCCAGGTTAGTTTGAGAGATTCAAACTCCCTTGCTTCACCTTTGATCGTGTGATTCGATCAAAACCCCCTCCTTTTAGTTCCCTTGCCCACTTAAGCCAAGAGAGATTCCTGGTCTTGCGAGTCACGACCGTACCGCTTGTGAGATTGATATTCAATCTTACATCAAGGGCCATCAGGCACGTCTGCCAGCCCAAGCGGTACCACCGGACCATCGACGAATAGGACCAGACCGACCAGCATGCCGGCGGAGAGACCCAAGTTTCCGGCACAATTGGTGGCGACGTGGATGACACCGCCGGTCCCCTTGATGATGCCACCAACTCCGGGATCAACTTGGTCGGTCGTGAAGGCATTCCGGCCAGTACCTCGCACAGTCCAGCCGGTACAGCCGATCCAGCCGAGTGCATGAGCATTTCTACTTCTACACAAGGAAACTCGGACCAGATAAGCTACCAGCTTCAGGACATGCATCTAGAGGAAGTCTCCACACCAGTAGTGCCACCAGGAGCAATGACAAGGAGTAGATCAAGAGCACTCTTCCACAAGTTCAGCTTATGGGTCAACAAGCTCCTAGAGGAAGATCAACTAAGGGCAATGGGCCAGAAGTGCAAAAAAGAGTCCAAAGGCTTCTCAACAACACAAGGGACATCAGATACTTGGGCTTTAGTGGCAAGAGAGGTCAGGGCTCAAAGATTCCTAACCCTACTCCAAGTCGAAGACTAGGAGCAAGGCGCGTGCATGCCACAAGGACGGCCACCTTCCATTTCTTGGCCGTGAGGTAAGTAAGGTAAGTTTTCAATAAGAATATTTGCCTCTTTCTTTTTTGCAGGGTAGGATCTAGAATATTTACATTTATTGAGTCAAAGACATTTTAGGAATAGGTCTTTTTTCGATTATACACTTTTGTATCTTTTCCTTTTGTGCACTTTTGTAAAAAATTTCCTTTTCTTATTTGAGTCGACCCTAGAAGGTCAAGCTGTCGAGCATATTAATAAGGCTCCTTCCAGCATTGTAGTTCGACAACCTTTTTGCTAATTAATAAAGATCGAATTTTCTTTACAAGTTATTCTCTCAAAGAAGCTTGTGCGCTTAGAACCTAGTTGAGACCAGCCCTCCTAGCTCTAAGTTTGTGATTTATCACGAGGTTCATCACCCTCGTGTGGTTCACTTCACCCTTCCATCGAGTACCAACCCAAAACCCCCTATCCAAGAAGTCTAAGGTCGAGTTTCTCACCTAACCTTCTCCAAACAGCCCACGCGCATATAAGCCTTGAATCGAGGCTTGTATCATTTTGGTATCAGAGCTTAAAGCTCCTAAACCAGGTTGTTTCTATCCTTTAGCTTGTTTTGTTTCTTGTTATTGCATTAGTTTTAGTTCGATTCAAGAAAATAAAAAAAAATAACTTCTAAACTCATACCGAGTGCGTCTAGATCCTACGTGCATCACTAGGTTCTAGAATCATTCTTGCATTGTTATATTCGACTTTCCTTTTTGTTAGAATCATATTTCCATTATTTTTAAGTCAAATTAAATAGAAAAGAAAAAGAAAATAGAAAAAATACC
Organism: Pugionium cornutum; assembly: GCA_018901935.1. NCBI lineage: Eukaryota > Viridiplantae > Streptophyta > Magnoliopsida > Brassicales > Brassicaceae > Pugionium > Pugionium cornutum. The sequence continues at coordinate 38,819,296 of CM032162.1, read as the reverse complement.
TAAGGGATTCGATTTGCACTGCTAGCAATAGTTGTCAAGAAAGTTTCCTTTTTTTCAAATCTTCATATTTTTGAATTTCCAATTCTCAGATTTTTTCCTTTTTGCATTATTCGAATCCCCTTATAAAAGAAAACCCTCCTAATAATTTAGGAGTATCATAACTTGTCTTCTTTCTTTGTAGCACGCAATGGCAGAAGAAAATAGAGAAGCAACCGAAGCCATGATGGCCATGTTCACCACCCTCCAAAGGCAACTCGCATCCATAGGCGAGAGATTGGAGCGCGTGGAGAGGCCTGTGAGATTCCAGGCCACAAAGCACGTGAGAGCTGAGCAAGACCGTCCTGAGGGTCCTGAGGACCTTAGGACATGGCACGAACAGGAGGAGCCCCAGCCAGATGGAGATGAGGACACACAACCTCATAACTATCACCATAGGCCGAGAGGACCTCCACGGCAACCACAGGCAGAAGATGATGGCTTCGAGCCATATGGTCTTCACCAGAGACCAAGGATGCCTCCTAGACATCATGAGGATGGAGATGAACACGCCTACAGCCGGGTAACTCATCCTGATGTTAAGCTAACTCCTCTAAGTTTTGCAGGAAAAGTAGACCCCGAGGCTTACCTAGATTGGGAGAGAAGAATGGATCATATCTTTGATCATTACAACCAACCAGGACCTAGGAGAGTCTCAATGGCAGTAGCACAACTCACGGAAAATGCCTTCATCTGGTGGGATTGTGAGGTATCTGACAGAAGGACGAAAAGAATGAGGCCCCTAGACTCATGGGTCGACATGAAGGATGTCATGCGACAAAGGTTTGTTCCACCTTACTTTCATAGGGACTTGCAACATCGTTTTCGTACTCTTAAGCAGGGTACCAGATCAGTAGAGGAGTACTATGAAGAGTTTAAGAAGCTAAGGAACAGATTGGAGCTCAATGATGATGAAGAAGCATTGATGGCACAATTCTTGGATGGACTCCAAGAAAGAATCATCCGCAAAGTGGAAAGGCAAATCTACAATGACTTCAAAGACTTGTTCCACCTATCTGTCCAGGCTGAGCAGCACATCAAACGTAAGAGCCAAGACATCCGCAGCAAGCCTAAGGCGCCTTGGGCACCAAGCAACATTCCCAAGCCCGTAGACAAAGGCAAGAGCATAGAGATCGAGTCAAGGTTCAAGAGCAAGCCTCCTGAACCCACCCGTGACCAGAGAGATCCTGGTAAGTCTTCTAACCTTCAAAGATCACGTGACATCACTTGTTTCAAGTGTAGGGGTCGTGGACACATCTCAAAGGAGTGCCCAAACAACCGGGTCATGCTGATTACGGAGGCTGGAGAATATGAGTCCTAAGATGAAGAGGACTATGAACCAGAAGAGGAATATGGTGACATTGAGTACCCTGATGTGGGGGAAGTGCTGGTCACTAGACGCATCCTCAATGCAATGGTGGATCCTTCAGACACCATCCAAAGGGAGAACATCTTCCACAGCCGTTGCACCATCAAGGGCAACGTATGTAACCTCATCATAGATGGTGGTTCTTGCACTAACGTTGCTAGTGCATATATGGTTGATAAGCTAGGTCTAGAGAAGACAAGGCATCCTCGACCATATAGACTGAGATGGCTCGATGACAAAGTGGAGCTCAAGATCCATGAGCAAGTCACTGTGCCATTCAGTGTGGGCAAGTACCAAGACCAAGTCGTGTGCGATGTGGTGCCCATGCAAGCTGGCCATCTTCTACTTGGAAGACCATGGCAGTTTGACAAGGAGACCGGGCATGATGGCCGAACCAATCTCTACACTTTCGTGCATGACAAGAGAAAGGTCAGCCTAGCTCCTCTTACTCCTGCCCAGGTACATGAGCTTCAACAGCAAATGAGTAAGGAAAAGAAGCTCATTAAATCTAATTTTCTTATTCAACCGAGTCATGTCCAGAGAGCTTTAGCCTCGAAGGATCTAATGCTACTAATGGTTTTCAAAGAAGTGTTGAATGTAGAAAAAGAACTGGTAGAGCTACCCCCTGAAGTGGCAACTCTCCTCAACAAGTTCCAGGATGTGTTCCCAGAGGAGATACCAGCAGGCTTGCCTCCTTTACGAGGCATAGAACACCAGATCAATCTAGTGCCCGGAGCAGCCCTGCCCAACCGGCCAGCCTACCGGATGAGTCCAGAGGATTCCAAGGAGTTTGAGAAGCAAGTCAAGGAGCTCCTGGAGAAAGGCTATGTTCGAGAGAGCCTCAATCCATGTGCCGTACCAGTGCTACTAGTGCCCAAGAAGGATGGGACTTGGCGAATGTGCGTGGACTGCCGAGCAATCAACAACATCACAGTCAAGTACCGGCATCCGATACCACGGCTGGATGACATGCTAGATGAGCTGAGTGGAGCCACGGTCTTCTCCAAGATAGACCTCAACAGTGGATACCACCAGGTCAGGATGAAGGAAGGTGATGAATGGAAGACTGCTTTCAAGACAAAGCAAGGGCTCTACGAGTGGACAGGCATGCCATTTGGCTTGACTAATGCCCCAAGCACCTTCATGCGCCTTATGAACCAAGTTCTTAGGGCGTACATCTGTAAGTTTGTAGTGGTTTACTTTGATGATATATTAGTTTATAGTAAGTGCCTACGGGAACACCTCACACATCTTGAGATGGTATTTAAAACCCTTCGACAAGAAGAGCTTTATGCCAATCTCAAGAAGTGCATCTTTTGTACTGATAAACTTGTTTTTTTAGGTTTTGTTGTAAGTTCACAGAGCCTACAGGTTGATGAAGAGAAGATTCGAGCCATACAAGAATGGCCAACGCCAAGCAACATCAGCCAAGTAAGGAGCTTCCACGGACTGGCCAGCTTCTATAGGAGTTTCGTGCCCAACTTCAACAGTATTGCCTCACCATTGATGGCAGTAGTGAAGAAGAACGTGGGATTCAGCTGGGGAGCAGCTCAGGAGAAGGCATTCCAGGCCTTGAAGGACAGCCTTACACATGCACCAGTGCTAGTCCTGCCCAACTTCAACAAGACGTTTGAAGTGGAGTGTGATGCCTCTGGAATTGGCATAGTAGCAGTGCTAACCCAAGGAGGGAGACCAGTGGCATACTTCAGTGAGAGGCTAGGTGGTGCCTCACTGAACTACCCCACTTATGACAAGGAGCTTTATGCCCTTGTCCGAGCATTGGAGACTTGGCAGCATTACTTGCTGTCCAAGGAGTTTGTGATCCACACTGATCATGAGACTCTCAAACACCTCAGAGGGCAAACCAATCTCAAGAGGAGACATGCAAGGTGGATAGATTTCATAGAGACCTTCCCGTACATCATCAAGTACAAGAAGGGCAAAGACAATGTGGTAGCCGATGCACTATCAAGGAGGTTTGCCTTGATATCAACCATGGAGGCAAAGGTCCTAGGATTCGAGCACATCAAGGACCTATACAAGGATGATCCTGACTTTGCTGAGAGCTACAAGGAGTGTGTGATACAAGCCTTGATTCAAGGATGTATGCGCGTTGGCGGTTTGGAGAAGTTTAGGTGAGAAACTCGACCTTAGACTTCTTGGATAGGGGTTTTTGGGTTGGTATTCGATGGAAAGGTGAAGTGAACCACAAGAGGGGTGATGAACCTCGTGATAAATCACAAACTTAGAGCTAGGAGGGCTGGTCTCAACTAGATTCTAAGCGCACAAGATTCTTGAGAGAAAACTTGTTGGGGAAAAAGTTCTATCTTTATTAATATCAAAAAGGTTGTCGAACTACAATGCTGGAAGGAGCCTTATTAATATACTCGACAGCCTGACCTTCTAGGATCGACCTAAATAAGAAAAGGAAACTTACAAAAGTGCACAAAAGGAAAAGATAAAAAAGTGTATAATCAAAAAAGGACCTATTCCTAAAATGTCTTTGACTCAATAAAAGTAAATATTCTAGATCCTACCACGCAAAACAGAAAGACGCATATATTCTAATTGAAACTTACCTTAACTTACCTCATGGCCAAGAAATGGAAGGTGGCCGTCCTTGTGGCATGCACGCGCATTGCTCCTAGTCTTCGACTTGGAGTAGAGTTAAGAATCTTTGCACCCTGACCTCTCTTGCCACTAAAGCCCAAGTCTCTGATGTCCCTTGTGTTGTTGAGAAGCCATTGGACTCTTCCTTGCATTTTTGGCCCATTTTCCTTAGTCGATCTTCCTCTAGGAGCTTATCGACCCATATGCTGAATTTGTGGAAGAGTGCCCTTGATCTGCTTCTTGTCATTGCTCCTTGAGGTACCACTGGTGTAGATACTTCCTCTAGGTGCATGTCCTGGAGCTGGTAGCTCATTTTTTCCAAGTCCTCTTGTGTGGAAGTGGAAATGCGCGTGCACTCGGCTGGATCGGCTGTACCGGTTGGATTGTGCGAGGTACTGGCTGGAATGCCTTCAGGACCAGCCAAGTTGATCCCGGAGTTGGCGGCATCACCAGAGGGACCGGCGGTGTCATCCACATCGCCACCAAGTGTGCCGGAAGCTTGGGCCTCTCCGCCGGCAATGCTGGTTGCTCTGGTCCTTGTGGTTGAGGGTCCGGCGGTACTGCTTGGGCCGGCAGGCGTGCCAGATGGTCCGGCTGTCTCGGGCAAGCTTCCTGGCCGGCCAGTCTGGTCTCCTGGCTGGATGTACGACCTGATGTCCTCATCATCCCCTCCCTCTTCAGTAGGTTTTGTCCTCAAAACTGGTTCATCTGCATGGAAAGGGGCTAAGTCAGTAACATTGAACATATTGGACACATTAAACTCACCTGGGAGCTCGATCCGGTAGGCGTTGTTGTTGATCCTCTCGAGCACTCTGAATGGTCCATCTCCTCTTGGTGCTAGCTTGGAACTCCTTATGTTTGGGAATCTCTCCTGCCGTAGGTGTAGGCACACCCAAGCGCCTGGTTGAAAGATCACCTCCTTTCTTCCCTTGTTGGCATGAGTCATGTACTGTCCGGTCCTCTTCTCCAAGTTTTCTGCTACCTTCTGGTGTAATCTCCTTATGAACTCTGCCTTGGATGCTCCGTTGAGGTTGGTCATCTCAGCTTGTGGTAGTGGTGTTTGCTCCAATGGGGTAAGAGGGTTGAAGCCGTATACTACTTCAAATGGTGTCATCTTGGTTGCTGACTGCACAGCTCGGTTGTAAGCAAACTCTATGAATGGCAGGCACTCCACCCAAGTCTTTAGGTTCTTCCCTAGTATAGCTCTGAGAAGAGATGATAGTGTCCTGTTGACAACTTCAGTTTGGCCATCGGTTTGAGGGTGGCAGGTGGTAGAGAAGAGTAGCTTCGTGTCTAGCTTTCTCCAAAGGGTCCTCCAGAAGTGGCTCAGGAACTTGGTGTCCCTGTCTGATACGATGGTCCTTGGCACTCCATGAAGCCGTACTATCTCCCTGAAGAACAGCTCAGCTGTTTGAGTGGCATCATTGACATTGGCACATGGAATGAAGTGTGCCATCTTGGAGAATCTGTCCACCACTACAAAGATTGCATCTTTGTGGTTGATCTTGGGCAGACCTAGAACAAAATCCATCGAGATGTCCACCCATGGATGTGTTGGTATGGGCAGTGGGAGATACAACCCGTGAGGTTGCACTCGGGACTTTGCCTTCTTGCAAGTGATGCATCTTGCACAATGAGCTTCTACTGTCCTCTTGATGTGTGGCCAGTAGAAGTGCTCCTTGACCACTGCTAGAGTCTTGTCGACACCAAAGTGGCCCATGAGTGCTCCTCCATGAGCTTCTCGGATGATAAGCTCTCTTAATGATCCTTGTGGTATGCACAGCCTTTTTCTCGGAACAAGAACCCCTGATGGATGTAGAACTTGCCATGACTCCCTGTGCCAGACTCCTTGTAGCTCTCAGCAAAGTCAGGATCATCCTTGTATAGGTCCTTGATGTGCTCGAACCCTAGGACCTTTGCCTCCATGGTGGATATCAAGGCAAACCTCCTTGATAGTGCATCAGCTACCACATTATCTTTGCCCTTCTTGTACTTGATGACGTACGGGAAGGTCCCTATGAAGTCCATCCACCTGGCATGTCTCCTCTTGAGATTGGTTTGCCCTCTGAGGTGTTTGAGAGTCTCATGATCAGTGTGGATCACAAACTCCTTGGACAGCAAGTAATGCTGCCAAGTCTCCAATGCTCGGACAAGGGCATAAAGCTCCTTGTCGTAAGTGGGGTAGTTCAGTGAGGCACCACCTAGCTTCTCACTGAAGTATGTCACTGGCCTCCCTCCTTGGGTTAGCACTGCTCCTATGCCTATTCCAGAGGCATCACACTCCACTTCAAACGTCATGTTGAAGTCAGGCAGGACTAGAACTGGTGCATGTGTAAGGGTGTCCTTCAAGGCTTGGAATACCTTCTCCTGAGCTTCTCCCCAGCTGAATCCCACGTTCTTCTTCACTACCGCCGTCAAGGGTGAGGCAATATTGCTGAAGCTAGGTACGAATCCCCTGTACAAGCTGGCCAGACCATGGAAACTCCTCACTTGGCTGATGTTGCTCGGTGTTGGCCATTCTTGTATGACTCGAATCTTCTCTTCATCAACCTGTAAGTCCTGTGAACTTACAACAAAACCTAAGAAGACAAGTTTATCAGTACAAAAGATGCACTTCTTGAGATTGGCATAAAACTCTTCTTGTCGAAGGGTTTTAAGTACCATCTCAAGATGTGTGAGGTGTTCCCGTAGGCACTTACTATAAACTAGTATGTCATCAAAGTAAACTACTACAAACTTACTGATGTACGCCCTAAGAACTTGGTTCATAAGGCGCATGAAGGTGCTTGGGGCATTAGTCAAGCCAAATGGCATGACTGTCCACTCGTAGAGCCCTTGCTTTGTCTTGAAAGCAGTCTTCCATTCATCACCTTCTTTCATCCTGATCTGGTGGTATCCACTCTTGAGGTCTATCTTGGAGAAGACCGTGGCTCCACTCAGCTCATCTAGCATGTCATCCAGCCGTGGTATTGGATGCCGGTACTTGACAGTGATGTTGTTGATTGCTCGGCAGTCCACGCACATTCGCCAAGTCCCATCCTTCTTGGGCACTAGTAGCACCAGTACGGCTCATGGACTGAGGCTCTCTCGAACATATCCTTTCTCCAGGAGCTCCTTGACTTGCTTCTCAAGCTCCTTGGACTCCTCTGGACTCATCCTGTAGGCTGGCCGGTTGCGCAGGGCTGCTCCGAGCACTAGATCAATCTGGTGTTCTATGCCACGTAAAAGAGGCAAGCCTGCTGGTATCTCCTCTGGAAATACATCCTGGAACTTGTTGAGGAGAGTTGCTACTTCAGGAGGTAGCTCTACCTGTTCTTTTCCTACATCCAACACTTCCTTGAAAACCATTAGTAACATTAAATCTTTCGAGGCTAAAGCTCTCCGGACATGGCTTGGTTGAATAAGAAAATTAGACTTGATAAATTTCTTTTCCTTACTCATTTGGAGTTCTAGCTCATGTACCTGGGCAGGTGTAAGAGGAGCCAAGCTGACCTTTCTTTTGTCATGCACAAATGTGTAGAGATTGGTTCGGCCATCATGTCTGGTCTCTTTGTCAAACTGCCATGGTCTTCCTAGCAGAAGATGGCCAGCTTACATGGGCACCACGTCGCACACGACTTGGTCTTGGTACTTGCCCACACTGAATGGCACAGTGACTTGCTCATGGATCTTGAGCTCCACTTTGTCATCCAGCCATCTCAGTCTATACGGTCGAGGATGCCTTGTCTTCTCTAGAGCTAGCTTATCAACCATATATGCACTAGCAACGTTAGTGCAAGAACCACCATCTATGATGAGGTTACATACCTTGCCCTTGATGGTGCAACGGCCGTGGAAGATGTTCTCCCTTTGGATGGTCTCTGAAGGATCCACCATTGCACTGAGGATGCGTCTAGTGACCAGCACTTCCCCCACATCAGGGTACTCAATGTCACCATACTCCTCTTCTGGCTCATAGTCCTCTTCATATTGGGATTCATATTCTCCAGCCTCCGTAATCAACATGACCCGGTTGTTTGGGCACTCCCTTGAGATGTGTCCACGACCCCTACACTTGAAACAAGTGATGTCACGTGATCTTTGAAGGTTAGAAGACTTACCAGGATCTCTCTGGTCACGGGTGGGTTCAGGAGGCTTGCTCTTGAACCTTGACTCGATCTCTATGCTCTTGCCTTTGTCTACGAGCTTGGGAATGTTTCTTGGTGCCCAAGGCATCTTAGGCTTGCTGCGGATGTCTTGGCTCTTACGTTTGATGTGCTGCTCCGCCTGGACAGATAGGTGGAACAAGTCTTTGAAGTCATTGTAGATTTGCCTTTCCACTTTGCGGATGATTCTTTCTTGGAGTCCATCCAAGAATTGTGCCATCAATGCTTCTTCATCATCATTGAGCTCCAATCTGTTCCTTAGCTTCTCGAACTCTTCATAGTACTCCTCTACTGATCTGGTACCCTGTTTAAGAGTACGAAAACGACGCTGCAAGTCCCTATGAAAGTAAGGTGGAACAAACCTTTGTCGCATGACATCCTTCATGTCGACCCATGAATCTACAGGCCTCATTCTTTTCCTCCTTCTGTCAGATACCTCACAATCGCACCAGATGAGGGCATTGTCCGTGAGTTGTGCTACTGCCATTGAGACTCTCCTAGGTTCTGGTTGGTTGTAATGATCAAAGATATGATCCATTCTTCTTTCCCAATCTAGGTAAGCCTCGGGGTCTACTTTTCCTGCAAAACTAGGAGGAGTTAGCTTAACATCAGGATGATTTACCCGGTTGTAGGTGTGTTCATCTCCATCCTCATGATGTCTAGGAGGCATTCTTGGTCTCTGGTGAAGACCATATGGCTCAAAGCCATCATCTTCTGCCTTTGGTTGCCGTGGAGGTCCTCTCGGCCTATGGTGATAGTTATGAGGTTGTGTGTCCTCATCTCCATCTGGTTGGGGTTCCTCCTATCTGTGCCGTGTCCTAAGGTGCTCAGGACCCTCAGGACGGTCTTGCTCAGCTCTCACGTGCCTTATGGCCTGGAATCTCACCGGTCTTTCCACGCGCTCCAACCTCTCGCCTATGGATGCGAGTTGTGTTTGGAGTGTGGTGAACATGGCCATCATGGCTTCGGTTGCTTTTCTATTTTCTTCTGCCATTGTGTGCTACAAAGAAAGAAGACAAGTTCGGATGCTCCTAAATTATAAGGAGGGTTTTCGTTTTATAGGGATTCGAAAATTTTGCAAAAAGGAACAAATCTGAGAATTGGAAATTCAAAGATATGAAGATTTGAGAAAAATGAAACTTTCTTGACAACTTGTGATAGCTGTCCAATTCGAATTCTTTTAGTATTCTTTCTATTTTCTTTTTCTTTTCTTTTTAATTTAACTTAAAAATAAAGGAAATATGATTTAAACAAAAAGGAAAACGTGAATGGCAATGCAAAAGTGAATCTAAACTCTAGTGATACACGTAGAAGGCTAGATGCACTCTGTTTGGATTTTGATGTTATTTTTTTGATTTTTCTTGAATGCGACTTAAACTAATGCAAGAACTAAAAACAAAACAAGCTAAAGGATAGAAACAACCTGGTTTAGGAGCTTTAAGCTCTGATACCAAAATGATACAACCCTTGATTCAAGGATGTATGCGCGTGGGCGGTTTGGAGAAGTTTAGGTGAGAAACTCGACCTTAGACTTCTTGGATAGGGGGTTTTGGGTTGGTATTCGATGGAAAGGTGAAGTGAACCACACGAGGGGTGATGAACCTCGTGATAAATCACAAACTTAGAGCTAAGAGGGATGGTCTCAACTAGATTCTAAGCGCACAAGATTCTTGAGAGAAAACTTGTTGGGGAAAAAGTTCTATCTTTATTAATATCAAAAAGGTTGTCGAACTACAATGCTGGAAGGAGCCTTATTAATATGCTCGACAGCTTGACTTTCTAGGGTCGAACCAAATAAGAAAAGGAAAACTTACAAAAGTGCACAAAAGGAAAAGATACAAAAGTGTATAATCGAAAAAGGACCTATTCCTAAAATGTCTTTGACTCAATAAAAGTAAATATTCTAGATCCTACCCTGCAAAACAGAAGAGGCATATATTCGAATTGAAACTTCCCTTAACTTAACTCATGGCCAAGAAATGGAAGGTGGCCGTCCTTGTGGCATGCAGGCGCCTTGCTCCTAGTCTTCGACTTGGAGTAGGGTTAAGAATCTTTGGGCCCTGACCTCTCTTGCCACTAAAGCCCAAGTATCTGATGTCCCTTGTGTTGTTTAGAAGCCATTGGACTCTTCCTTGCATTTTTGGCCCATTGTCCTTAGTCGATCTTCCTCTAGGAGCTTGTCGACCCATAAGCTGAATTTGTGGAAGAGTGCCCTTGATCTGCTTCTTGTCATTGCTCCTTGAGGTACCACTGGTGTAGATACTTCCTCTAGGTGCATGTCCTGGAGCTGGTAGCTCATTTGTTCCGAGTCCTCTTGTGTAGAAGTGGAAATGCGCGTGCACTCGGCTGGATCGGTTGTACCGGCTGGATTGTGCGAGGTACTGGCCGGAATGCCTTCAGGACCGGCCAAGTTGATCCCGGAGTTGGCGGCATCACGAGAGTGACCGGCGGTGTCATCCACATTGCCACCAAGTGTGCTGGTTGCTCTGGTCCTTGTGGTCGAGGGTCCGGCGGTATTGCTTGGGCCGGCAGGCGTGCCAGATGGTCCGGTTGTCTCGGGCAAGCTTCCTGGCCAACCAGTCTGGTCTCCTGGCTGGATGTACGACCTGATGTCCTCATCAGTGTGGCATAGGGAGTCATGGCAAGTTTTACATCCATGAGAAATTCTTGTTCCGAGAGAGAAGGCTGTGCATACCACAAGGATCATTGAGGGAGCTTATCATCCGAAAAGCTCATGGAGGAGGACTCATGGGCCACTTTGGTGTCGACAAGACTCTAGCAGTAGTCAAGGAGCACTTCTACTGGCCACACATCAAGAGGACCGTAGATGCTCATTGTGCAAGATGCATCACTTGCAAGAAGGCAAAGTCCCGAGTGCAACCCCACGGGTTGTATCTCCCACTGCCCATACCTACACATCCATGCGTCGACATCTCAATGGACTTTGTTCTAGGTCTGCCCAAGATCAACCATAAAGATGCAATCTTTGAAGTGGTGGACAGATTCTCCAAGATGGCACACTTCATTTCGTGTGCCAATGTCAATGATGCCACGCAAACAGCTGAGCTGTTCTTCAGGGAGATAGTACGGCTTCATGGAGTGCCAAGGACCATCGTATCAGACAGGGATACCAAGTTCCTCAGCCATTTATGGAGGACCCTTTGGAGGAAGCTAGGCATGAAGCTACTCTTCTCTACCACCTGCCATCCTCAAACCGATGGCCAAACTGAAGTTGTCAACAGGACACTACCAACTCTTCTCAGGACTACACTAGGGAAGAACCTCAAGACTTGGGTGGAGTGCTTGCCATTCATAGAGTTCGCTTACAACCGAGCCGTGCACTCAGCAACCAAGAAGACACCATTTGAAGTTGTATACGGCTTCAACCCTCTAACCCCATTGGAGCAAACGCCACTGCCACCAGCAGAGATGACCAACCTCAACGGAGCATCCAAGGCAGAGTTCATAAGGAAGTTATACCAGAAGGTAGCAGAAAACTTGGAGAAGAGGACCGGGCAGTACGTGACTCATGCCAACAAGGGAAGAAAGGAGGTGATCTTTCGACCAGGCAATTGGGTGTGGCTACACCTACGGCAAGAGAGGTTCCCCAACCTAAGGATTTCCAAGCTAGCACCAAGAGGAGATGGACCATTCAGAGTGCTGGAGAGGATCAACAACAACACCTACTGGATCGAGCTCCCAAGTGAGTTTAATGTGTCCAATACGTTCAACGTAACTGACTTAGCCCCTTTCCATGCAGATGAACAAGTTTTGAGGTCAAAACCTACTGAAGAGGGAGGGGATGATGAGAACATCAGGTCGTATGTCCAGCCAGGAGACCAGACTGGCCGACCAGGAAGCTTGCCCGAGACAGCCGGACCATCTGGCACGTCTGCCGGACCAAACAGTACCGCCGGACCAAACAGTACCGCCGGACCCTCGACCAATAGGACCAGACCGGTCAGCATTGCCGGCGGAGAGGCCCAAGCTTCCGGCACACTTGGTGGCGACGTGGATGACACCGCCGGTCCCCTTGGTGATGCCACCTACTCTGGGATCAACTTGGCCAGTCCTGAAGGCATTCCGGCCAGTACCTCGCACAGTCCAGCCGGTACAGCCGATCCAGCCGAGTGCACGAGCATTTCTACTTCTACACAAGGAAACTCGGACCATATAAGCTACCAGCTTCAGGACATGCATCTAGAGGAAGTCTCCACACCAGTAGTGCCACCAGGAGCAATGACAAAGAGCAGATCAAGAGCACTCTTCAACAATTCAGCTTATGGGCCGACAAGCTCCTAGAGGAAGATCAACTAAGGGCAATGGGCCAGAAGTGCAAAGAAGAGTCCAAAGGCTTCTCAACAACACAAGGGACATCAGAGACTTGGGCTTTAGTGGCAAGAGAGGTCAGGGCCCAAAGATTCCTAACCCTACTCCAAGTCGAAGACTAGGAGCAAGGCGCGTGCATGCCACAAGGACGGCCACCTTCCATTTCTTGGCCGTGAGGTAAGTAAGGTAAGTTTCAATTCGAATATATGCCTCTTTCTGTTTTGCAGGGTAGGATCTAGATTGTTTACATTTTTGAGTCAAAGACATTTTAGGAATAGGTCCTTTTTCGGTTATGCACTTTTGTACCTTTTCCATTTGTGCACTTTTGTAAAATTTCCTTTTCTTTCTTTGAGTCGACCCTAGAAGGTCAAGCTGTCGAGCATATTAATAAGGCTCCTTCCAGCATTGTAGTTCGACAACCTTTTTGATATTAATAAAGTGCGAATTTTCTTCTTACAAGTTTTCTCTCTAAGAATCTTGTGTGCTTAGAACCTAGTTGAGACCAACCCTCCTAGCTCTAAGTTTGTGATTTATCACGAGGTTCATCACCCCTCGTGTGGTTCACTTCACCCTTCCATCGAATACCAACCCAAAAACCCCTATCCAAGAAGTCTAAGGTCGAGTTTCTCACCTAACCTTCTCCAAACAGCCCACGCGCATATAAGCCTTGAATCGAGGCTTGTATCAGCTCACCTTCCCAGTTCCTAAATTTCTGCTCGATTAGTCAAATGACCCCGAACTTCGTACGCTAGGTGATTGGAATCCACGTACGAGCTCGAGAGGAAGGAATTTCTCTCACTGTTTGGGATTTCTTTCGTCTGTGCGACGTGAAAAAGAATGTTAAGTTCGGGGTACGTTTCATCTTTCACCTCGGTCCAACTGCAAAATTATCACTAATCTGTCAAATGAAGATGACAAGTGAAGAGGGAAGATATTTTTCGTTAACGCTAACACGGCTTCGATCGGTGACTTCGGGAGGCTTCCTACGAATTGGGCCACCGAAGCTGGTAGTTTAAAATGATTTGACTCATGGATCCAAGAAACCGTATGCAGATCAAAAAAAATATTTAAGCATGATCTTGGAATGTCGAACTGATATTTGAACTAATTTTTATGTCTTGATTTTGCGGATACAGAGAAACATCAAAATGATTCATGAGTTCCGCGAATTAGTCCGTAGAAGTTAGAGTGGTCATACGGAGTGGTCGTCTTTTGATAGAGAGATGATTTTGTGAGCATATCAAGGAGTTCGCTCAGTTCTAGTCCCTTCTCTTGCTCCAGCTCGTTTTGTTTATCCTCCACCTCAGCAAGCGATCTCAGATAAAAACTCAGCAACAGTTAACCCTATCATGCCGCGTAGACTGAGTTTTTGAAGTGCATGTCGCACTCCTGCTAACACTTTTGAGGTTATGCGAGCTGGAGACCTCACCGCTGCATTGACCAATGTTCTCAGGGGAGCATATGCGACCTCCAAGCCTAATGCGACTGTTGCCAAGGCGGGTCTCCGAGCAAACTCGGAGAACACGGCTCCTGTTCTGACTGGTGTGGCTGAGGTGATTTCTTAGGACAATGCGTCTAAGAGTTCGAATGGAACTGAGAATCAGGAGCTGATCCAGAGGCCGAAGCAAACTTGCACTAACCTAGAGGTTGGTTCTCGTGAGGAGAATAGACCTAATACTTCTTGGAGAGAGTCGCCGAACAGCTCCGGTACCAGGGTGTCGAGTCGATACCACTGGCGATTCGAGCACAATCGGGATGAACCGATTACTAATGACGCCTTAAGAATTTCTACCATCCTTAGCATATGAAGAGCCCTGGATGCTTGGTTCCAGCTCACAAGAACATGGTCGAGAAGGAGGCTTACATCGACACTTCTTTGGCTGTTGGGCAGGTTTTCTTCCTCCCCCTTTTCTTTTACTTTTTACTTCAATGTTTCATTTCCTCTAATTGAGTTCAATTCCAATGCAGATGGTGGCTGCGATGAATAGGATGGTTGTGTCCTATGAGCTGAAATTTAGGAATGCTCCTCGAGCTGACAAGCTCAAAAGGGCTCAGAAAATTGTTCAAGACTTGACTAACGAGCTACAAATCCTTGGAAAGAAAAACTCTGAGCAGGCTGATAGCATACGCGATCAAGGTCGTTATATTCGAGACCTCAATGCCTCCGAGAGGAAACTGAAGGAAGAGATGCATCTTGAAAAGTCAAAGATAGATGATCTCAAAGAGTATAAGTCATCCTCGCGATCTGAGATATCTCAACTAAAGGATCTGTTAGCGAGGATGACTAAGGATCAATCTTCTGATATCCGGAGGACTGTCCGAGCTGGAAAGAGAAAGCTCGCTGCTAAATACATGGCAGCTCTAGATGCGGTGAAAGAGAACTTTGTGAAGAAATGCATCAAAGTGGATAGTCTCATCAAGGTCCAAGAGGTTGGGGCAAATTTGGAATTGCTGGATTCGATTATCAAGAAAGAGATCGTGGACCTCGATGCTGTAGTGGCCAACCTCAAAGAGCAAGAGGCGCAGTTCGAAGTAGAACTGTCAGCAGTTCAGGTGTCAGACTTCTCCATCGGTAAGCTCGAACGGCCTGAGATCTATGAAGACTTTGTAGCATTGGCTTAGAGTGTCTCTTGCAACGAGTTTGGTTCTAATATCAGAGTGGTGGGGAGGTTTTCCCAATAGATGTGACGAGGATCGATGGATAGTGAACTGAAGATCGACCTCATTCACCTTGCTCGTTTTATGTTTTTCTGGTTCTCTTACTTTTTGTTGACTTTGATGATCGGGAGGGCTTTCATCTGGTTCTTTTTCTTTTAATTTAACCCAGTCTTTTGCTTTTATCCAATTGAGTTCGATATTACTGCCAAACCGCTCAATCGAACTAAAAAGACTTCATCGAGTTTTGATTATTTCCGAGGATGAACTTATGCGAAGTCGTTTCGGCATAGGGATTTTATGATATTATTGCGAGGTAAACTCGGCTTTATGATCTATCCTCGAGATTGATTTGTATTATGAAGTAAAACTCGGCTTTGAGATCTCTCCTTAAGATCGATTTGTATTGCAAGGTAAAATTCGGCTTTGAGATCTCTCCTTGAGATCGATTTGTATTGGAAGGTAAAACTCGGCTTTGAGATCTCTCCTTGATATCGATTTGTATTGCGAGGTAAAACTTGGCTTTGAGATCTCTCCTCGAGATCGATTTTGTATTGCGAGGTAAAACTCGGCTTTGAGATCTCTCCTCGAGATCGATTTGTATTGCGAGGTATAACTCGGCTTTGAGATCTCTCCTCGAGATCGATTTGTTGTTTGGGTTATAAAAACAAAGACGTATATATTAATGTTTAGTCTTACAAATTTAAATAACAATAAAAAGCATGTAATGAACAAAAGAAGTGGTGGTTGCACTCGTGGGCTGAGCTGCCTACGTACCCCGTCAAGGGATCAAGCCATTTACGTAGTTCGATTATTGAAAGTACTCAATGATAATAATTTTTCAAATTCATGGCATTCCATGATCAAAGTTCTGGTACTCCGTTGAGTTTTTCAAGCTTGTATACGCCATTTCGGATTATTTGAGTTACCGGATAGGGATCTTCCCATTTGGTTCCTATTTTTCCGGTGTTGAGCTCTCTCGTGTTGTCTTGTCCTTTTCTTAGTACTAGATCACCCTTGTTGAATCTGCACTGTTTTATTTTGGAATTATAGAAGCGCACGGTGGCCTGTTGGTAGTTTTGGATCCTAATTAGTTCTTGGTCACGTCGCTCATCGATTGTGTCTTGATGGTCGACAAGAATTTCGTTATTTAGCTCTTCATTTGTGGAATATATAGTCCTTCGAAGACTTGGAATCGATACTTATGCAGGTACCATTGCTTCTATTCCTTAAGCAAGCGAGAATGGAGTATCATTAGTAGTTTTTCGAGGAGTATTTCAACAAGCCCATAATACTCCCGGGAGCTCATCGTACCATTTACCTTTTTTGGTGTCGAGGCATTTTTTCAAGTTAGTCGGTATGCATTTGTTTGCCCCTTCGACCTCTCCATTCCCTTTGGAATAACGAGGGTCAATTTTGTCAGTCGGCTCTTCCATGTTTCATAGATTTTTTTTTGAAATTCTTTGAAATGAATTATGACTTGTTGTCTATAACTATCTGGTACGGTTACCCATGGCGGCATATTATATGCTTGCATACGAATTTTTTAACTTCAATTTGGGCTATCTGTTATCCTTCTATTTCAATCCATTTAGTGAAATAGTCGGTTAAGACTAGTAGGAGTTTTATCCTTTTGGTCGTGGAGCGGACCAACTATGTCCATCGACCATCTCATGAATAGGTACAGACCCCAGATGGATGACAACTTTTCAGTGTGTTGCTGAATTATAGGGACATGTCTTTGGCATTTGGCTGAATAGGACATGCAGTCAGCGACATTCGTGGGCTAAAAATACCCTTGTCTTATGATGCGATATACCTAATCCCCTTCCCCCTGGATGACTTCCACAAGAGCCTTCATGGATTTCTCTCATGAGGTTTTAGGTTTCATTACCATGGACACATTTGAAATATGGTCCTGATATGCTTCTTTTGTATAATACGCCATTAATGCTACAATATTTGGCAATAAGGGCCTTGAGCTTGCGGGCTTCCTACTTGTGGGGTGGTAAATATTTGCTTTCTATATATCATTTTATTGGAATTCTACAATCGTTTTTTGGTTGGCGGCTTCTTCAGTTTCTGGAAGAGCGGTATTAGCGTTTTCTGGAGTTGTTTCTATTTCGGCTACATTGATTGTTTTAAGGGTGAGTTCTATGCTTGGTTTTCTATTCCTTCTATATGAATGATTCGTTTGACCGATGGGTCAGACGTAGAAGCGAGTGCTGCTAATGCCTCAGCTGACGTATTCTCCCCTCAGGGGGATCCTGGTCAGTTTGAATATATCAAACTGGCTAGAAAATTGTAGAACGACTCTAAGGTATGCTTCCATTCGTTCATCTCTAGCTTCATATTCGCCATGAAATTGGCTGGTGACCAATTGCGAATCGCTGAATGCTGTCAATCGACGTACTCCAATTCCTAACGCGAATTTGAGGCCGGCGATTAGAGCTTCATATCCGGCTTCATTATTAGATGCTATGAAACCGAGTCTGAATGATTTGTTCGAGTGTTTCTTTGGTTGGGGATGTTAGTTGGATCCCTACTCCCGAACCTTGTTTCAAGGATCCTCCGTCGACATGGAGCGTCCATATTCCGAATTCGTTTTTATTTTATTTTTCTCGCAATTTTGTGACCAGTTCGAACGAAATTGGCTAAGACTTGGGCTTTAGCGCAAGTTTTAGGTCGTATTCTATGTCGTTAGCTCTATAGCCCATTTGGCTAGCCGTCCAAATTATCTAGGACTGTGCAAAATGGTTTGTAGGGGCTGGGATGACATTACTACAATCGGATGCGATTGGAAATATGGTCTTAGCTTCCTTGCGGATGTTACAATGGCTAGGGCTAGTTTTTCCATCGCTGGATTGCGAGTTTCGACATCCACTAACGATTTACTGAAGTAGTATATCGGTTTTAGGATGTTCTGTTCTTCTGGGACCAAGACCCCACTTATTGTTGCTTGTGAGACAACAATGTATAGGTATAGGGGTTCACCTTATATTGGTTTTTCCAATATTGACGGCTCAGTTAGATATGTTTTAAGCTGTTGGAAAGCCGTTTTGCACGACTCGTTCCATTCGAAATTTTGATTTCCTTTCAAAATTTGGTAGAAAGGGAGGCATTTATCAGTTGATCGGGATATGAATCTATTTAAAGCTGAAATACTTCCAGTCAACTTTTGGACTTCTTGTTTATTCTTTGGAGATGGCATTTCAAGGAAAGCGGGGATCTGCTTGGGGTTCGCGTCTATTCCTCTTTCCGTTACCAAGTATCCTAAGAAATCTCTGGAGGGAATGCCAAATGAGCATTTAGTAGGGTTTAATTTCACTCCATACTCGTTGAAGATGGCAAAACACTCCTTCAATTGCGAGACATGGTCGCATTCTCTGGCGGATTTTACCAGCATGTCATCAATGTAAACTTCCATGGTTTTGCCCAATTGACTGGCAAACATTTTGTTTACTATTCGTTGATATGTGGCTTTGGCGTTACTTAGACCGAAGGGCATTACTTTGTAGCAATAAGTCCCTTGATCGGTAATGAAAACAGTTTTTTCTTGATCTTCCGGATTCATTAGGATTTGATTATCTCCGGAGAAAGCATCCATAAAGGACAAAAGCTGGTAACCTGCCGTGGCTTCTACTAAGCGGTCAATATGCGGTAAGGGAAAACTATCTTTTGGGAACGCTTTATTTAAATAAGTAAAGTCGATGCAAACACACCATTTTCCATTCTTTTTATTTACGATGACCGGATTGGCTAATCATTCCAGATATTTTACTTCGCAGATTGACCCAATTTTGAGGCGTCTGTCGACTTCATCGTTTACTGCTTTGGCCCTTTCCGGTCCAGGTTTTCTGTGTTTTTGCTTTATAGGCTTAAATGTAGGGTCTACATTCAATTCATGAGACGTTACGTCAGTCCTTATTCCTTACATGTCTTCTGATGACCATGCAAATGTACCTTTATTTTCTTTCAAGAAGGATATTAGCTCCTCTTTGATATTGTTTTTCAGATATGCTCCGATGCACACTTGAATGCTAAGTCCCAATTGGGGATTCATCTCTTTCATTACAAGTGTATCGGTTTTCTGTAATAGCTATTGAAAGGTGGTTAAGGATTGTTTATAAACACCTAACTAGCATTTACGAGATGCTCTTTGACTTCCACAAATGGTTTTCATGTCGTATTTAGACGGAAATTTTAGACATTGTGGTAAGTCGAGGGAACTGCTTTCATAGCGTGTAGTCATGGTCATTCTAGGATCGCATTAAATGGTCCGGGGCAATCTACAACAACGAACTTGACCATCATTCTTTCTCCACAAGCATTCATTGGGAGTTTAATGGTTTCGAGGGAAAGTGTCATTTCTCCGGCGAATCCGGTTAAAGAGGCTTTATCACTGATAATATCTTTATCATCTATACCCATTCTTTTGAAGGCATCGTAGAAAATAAGATCTATGGAACTACCCGTATCAATCATGACTCGAGATAGTTCAAAATTCATCTACATCTAATCTGATGATGAGCGCAACATCATGAGGCATATCGAGGGAGCAGGTTTTGTTTTCCCAAAACATAACTGTTCCGTCAAGTACAAAAGGAGATGTTGTTTCTACTACGTCGTCTTTGGCTCGACGTTGATATTATTTAATCGAATCTCGGCAAAATTTTGATCATCCGTGGATGACATCTATCCTTCTTCGAGGAGAAATATCTTCCGAGTCAATTGAGTCGGGTTGATCATTTTGAATACGTACGGTTCGCTCTTCCAAAAATGGTTTGGGACTTGATATCAGGCTTTCTGATGGTATTATCAGAATAGCTGGCTTGTGAGACGGTGATACAAGCCTTGATTCAAGGCATATATGCGCATGGGAGGTTAGGTGAGAAACTCGACCTTAGACTTCTTGGATAGGGGTTTTTGGGTTGGTATTCGATGGAGGGGTGAAGTGAACAACACGAGGGGTGATGAACCTCGTGATAAATCACAAACTTAGAGCTAGGAGGGCTGGTCTCAACTAGGTTCTAAGCGCACAAGATTCTTAGAGAGAAAACTTGTTGGAAGAAAGTTCTACTTTATTAATATCAAAAAGGTTGTCGAACTACAATGCTGGAAAGACCCTTATTAATATGCTCGACAGCTTGACCTTCTAGGGTCGACTCAAATAAAGAAAAGGAAAGTTTACAAAAGTGCACAAATGGAAAAGATACAAAAGTGTATAACCGAAAAAGGACCTATTCCTAAAATGTTCTTGACTCAAAAATGTAAAGAATCTAGATCCTACCCTGCAAAACAGAAAGAGGCATATATTCGAATTGATACTTACCTTAACTTACCTCACGGCCAAGAAATGGAAGGTGGCCGTCCTTGTGGCATGTACGCGCCTTGCTCTTAGTCTTCGACTTGGAGTAGGGTTAAGAATCTTTGAGCCCTGACGTCTCTTGCCACTAAAGCCCAAGTCTCTGATGTCCCTTGTGTTGTTGAGAAGCCTTTGGATTCTACTTTGCACTTCTGGCCCATTGTCCTTAGTTGATCTTCCTCTAGGAGCTTGTCGACCCATAAGCTGAATTTGTGGAAGAGTGCCCTTGATCTGCTTCTTGTTATTGCTCCTGGTGGCACTACTGGTGTGGATACTTCCTCTAGATGCATGTCCTGAAGCTGGTAGCTTATCTGATCCGAGTTTCCTTGTGTAGAAGTTGAATTGCTCGTGCAATCGGCTGGATCGGCTGTACCGGCTGGAACGTGCGAGGTACTGGCCGGGATGCCTTTAGGACCGGCCAAGTTGATCCCGGAGTTGGTGGCATCACCAAGGGGACCGGCGGTGTCATCCACGTCGCCACCAAGTGTGCCAGAAGCTTGGGCCTCTCCGCCGGAAATGCTGACCGGTCTGGTCCTAATGGTCGAGGGTCCGGCGGTACTGCTTGGTCCGGCAGACGTGCCAGATAGTCCGGCTGTCTCGGGCAAGCTTCCTGGTCGGCCAGTCTGGTCTCCTGGCTGGATGTACGACCAGATGTCCTCATCATCCCCTCCCTCTTCAGTAGGTTTTGTCGTCAAAACTGGTTCATCTGCATGGAAAGGGGCTAAGTCAGTAACATTGAACGTATTGGACACATTAAACGCACCTGGGAGCTCGATCCGGTAGGCGTTGTTGTTGATCCTTTCGAGCACTCTGAATGGTACATCTCTTCTTGGTGCTAGCTTGGAACTCCTTAGGTTTGGGAACCTCTTTTGCCGTAGGTGTAGCCACACCCAATCGCCTGGTTGAAAGATCACCTCCTTTCTTCCCTTGTTGGCATGAGTCACGTACTGTCCGGTCCTCTTCTCCAAGTTTTCTGCCACCTTCTGGTATAACCGCCTTATGAACTCTGCCTTGGATGCTCCGCTGAGGTTGGTCATCTCAGCTGGTGGTAGTGGCGTTTGCTCCAATGGGGTGAGAGGGTTGAAGCCGTATACTACTTCAAATGGTGTCTTCTTGGTTGCTGAGTGCACGGCTTGGTTGTAAGCGAATTCTGTGAATGGCAGGCACTCCACCCAAGGCTTGAAGTTCTTCCCTAGTGTAGTCCTGAGAAGAGTTGATAGTGTCCTGTTGACAACTTCAGTTTGGCCATCGGTTTGAGGATGGCAGGTGGTAGAGAAGAGTAGCTTCGTGCCTAGCTTCCTCCAAAGGGTCCTCCAGAAATGGCTGAGGAACTTGGTGTCCCTGTCTGATACGATGGTTCTTGGCTCTCCATGAAGCCGTACTATCTCCCTGAAGAACAGCTCGGCTGTTTGCGAGGCATCATTGACATTGGCACACGGAATGAAGTGTGCCATCTTGGAGAATCTGTCCACCACTACAAAGATGTATCTTTGTGGTTGATCTTGGGCAGACCTAGAACAAAGTCCATTGAGATGTCCACCCATGGATGTGTAGGTATGGGCAGTGGGAGATACAACCCGTGAGGTTGCACTCGGGACTTTGCCTTCTTGCAAGTGATGCATCTTGCACAATGAGCTTCTACTGTCCTCTTGATGTGTGGCCAGTAGAAGTGCTCCTTGACCACTGCTAGAGTCTTGTCGACACCAAAGTGGCCCATGAGTCCTCCTCCATGAGCTTTTCGGATGATAAGCTCCCTTAATGATCCTTGTGGTATGCACAGCCTTCTTTCTCGGAACAAGAATCCCTCATGGATGTAGAACTTTCCATGACTCCCTGTGCCACACTCCTTGTAGCTCTCAGCAAAGTTAGGATCATCCTTGTATAGGTCCTTGATGTGCTCGAACCCTAGGACCTTTGCCTCCATGGTGGATATCAAGGAAAACCTCCTTGATAGTGCATCGGCTACCACATTATCTTTGCCCTTCTTGTACTTGACGACGTACGGGAAGGTCTATATGAACTCCATCCACCTGGCATGTATCCTCTTGAGATTGGTTTTCCCTCTGAGGTGTTTGAGAGTCCCATGATCAGTGTGGATCACAAACTCCTTGGACAGCAAGTAATGCTGCCAAGTCTCCAATGCTCGGACAAGGGCATAAAGCTCCTTGTCATAAGTGGGGTAGTTCAGTG
The DNA here is from genome assembly GCA_018901935.1 of Pugionium cornutum. NCBI lineage: Eukaryota > Viridiplantae > Streptophyta > Magnoliopsida > Brassicales > Brassicaceae > Pugionium > Pugionium cornutum. The sequence continues at coordinate 38,796,597 of CM032162.1, read as the reverse complement.
AGGCACCACCTAGCCTCTCACTGAAGTATGCCACTGGTCTCCCTCCTTGGGTTAGCACTGCTACTATGCCAATTCCAGAGGCATCACACTCCACTTCAAACGTCTTGTTGAAGTTGGGCAGGACTAGCACTGGTGCATGTGTAAGGCTGTCCTTCAAGGCCTGGAATGCCTTCTCCTGAGCTGCTCCCCAGCTGAATCCCACGTTCTTCTTCACTACTGCCATCAATGGTGAGGCAATACTGTTGAAGTTGGGCACGAAACTCCTATAGAAGCTGGCCAGTCCGTGGAAGCTCCTTACTTGGCTGATGTTGCTTGGCGTTGGCCATTCTTGTATGGCTCGAATCTTCTCTTCATCAACCTGTAGGCTCTGTGAACTTACAACAAAACCTAAAAAAACAAGTTTATCAGTACAAAAGATGCACTTCTTGAGATTGGCATAAAGCTCTTCTTGTCGAAGGGTTTTAAGTACCATCTAAAGATGTGTGAGGTGTTCCCGTAGGCACTTACTATAAACTAGTATGTCATCAAAGTTAACCACTATAAACTTACTGATGTACGCTCTAAGAACTTGGTTTATAAAGCGCATGAAGGTGCTTGGGGCATTAGTCAAGCCAAATGGCATGACTGTCCACTCGTAGAGCCCTTGCTTTGTCTTGAAAGCAGTCTTCCATTCATCACCTTCTTTCATCCTGACCTGGTGGTATCCACTCTTGAGGTCTATCTTGGAGAAGACCGTGGCTCCACTCAGCTCATCTAGAATGTCATCCAGCCGTGGTATTGGATGACGGTACTTGACAGTGATGTTGTTGATTGCTCGGCAGTCCACGCACATTCGCCAAGTCCCATCTTTCTTGGGCAGTAGTAGCACTGGTACGGCACATGGACTGAGGCTCTCTCGAACATATCCTTTCTCCAGGAGCTCCTTGACTTGCTTCTCAAGCTCCTTGGACTCCTCTGGACTCATCCTGTAGGCTGGCCGGTTGCGCAGGGCTGCTCCGAGCACTAGATCAATCTGGTGTTCTATGCCACGTAAAAGAGGCAAGCCTGCTGGTATCTCCTCTGGAAATACATCCTGGAACTTGTTGAGGAGAGTTGCTACTTCAGGAGGTAGCTCTACCTGTTCTTTTCCTACATCCAACACTTCCTTGAAAACCATTAGTAACATTAAATCTTTCGAGGCTAAAGCTCTCCGGACATGGCTTGGTTGAATAAGAAAATTAGACTTGATAAATTTCTTTTCCTTACTCATTTGGAGTTCTAGCTCATGTACCTGGGCAGGTGTAAGAGGAGCCAAGCTGACCTTTCTTTTGTCATGCACAAATGTGTAGAGATTGGTTCGGCCATCATGTCTGGTCTCTTTGTCAAACTGCCATGGTCTTCCTAGCAGAAGATGGCCAGCTTACATGGGCACCACGTCGCACACGACTTGGTCTTGGTACTTGCCCACACTGAATGGCACAGTGACTTGCTCATGGATCTTGAGCTCCACTTTGTCATCGAGCCATCTCAGTCTATATGGTCGAGGATGCCTTGTCTTCTCTAGACCTAGCTTATCAACCATATATGCACTAGCAACGTTAGTGCAAAAACCACCATCTATGATGAGGTTACATACCTTGCCCTTGATGGTGCAACGGCTGTGGAAGATGTTCTCCCTTTGGATGGTCTCTGAAGGATCCACCATTGCACTGAGGATGCGTCTAGTGACCAGCACTTCCCCCACATCAGGGTACTCAATGTCACCATATTCCTCTTCTGGTTCATAGTCCTCTTCATCTTGGGACTCATATTCTCCAGCCTCCGTAATCGACATGACCCGGTTGTTTGGGCACTCCCTTGAGATGTGTCCACAACCCCTACACTTGAAACAAGTGATGTCATGTGATCTTTGAGGGTTAGAAGACTTACCAGGCTCTCTCTGGTCACGGGTGAGTTCAGGAGGCTTGCTCTTGAACCTTGACTCGATCTCTATGCTCTTGCCTTTGTCTACGGGCTTGGGCATGTTGCTTGGTGCCCAAGGTGTCTTAGGCTTGCTGCTGATGTCTTGGCTCTTACGTTTGATGTGCTGCTCAGCCTGGACAGATAGGTGGAACAAGTCTTTGAAGTCATTGTAGATTTGCCTTTCCACCTTGCGGCTGATTCTTTCTTGGAGTCCATCCAAGAATTGTGCCATCAATGATTCTTCATCATCATTGAGCTCCAATCTGTTCCTTAGCTTCTCGAACTCTTCATAGTACTCCTCTACTGATCTGGTACCCTGTTTAAGAGTACGAAAACGACGCTGCAAGTCCCTATGAAAGTAAGGTGGAACAAACCTTTGTCGCATGACATCCTTCATGTCGACCCATGAATCTACAGGCCTCATTCTTTTCCTCCTTCTGTCAGATACCTCACAATCGCACCAGATGAGGGCATTGTCCGTGAGTTGTGCTACTGCCATTGAGACTCTCCTAGGTCCTGGTTGGTTGTAATGATCAAAGATATGATCTATTCTTCTCTCCCAATCTAGGTAAGCCTCGGGGTCTACTTTTCCTGCAAAACTTGGAGGAGTTAGCTTAACATCAGGATGAGTTACCCAGTTATAGGCGTGTTCATCTCCATCCTCATGATGTCTAGGAGACATTCTTGGTCTCTGGTGAAGACCATATGGCTCAAAGCCATCATCTTCTGCCTCTGGTTGCGGTGGAGGTCCTCTCGGCCCATGGTGATAGTTATGAGGTTGTGTGTCCTCATCCCCATCTGGCTGGGCTTCCTCCTGTTCGTGCCGTGTCCTAAGGTGCTTAGGACCCTCAGGACGGTCTTGCTCAGCTCTCACGTGCCTTATGGCCTGGAACCTCATCGATCTTTCCACGCGCTCCAATCTCTCGCCTATGGATGCGAGTTGCATTTGGAGGGTGGTGAACATGGCCATCATGGCTTCGGTTGCGTCTCTATTTTCTTCTGCCATTGTGTGCTACAAAGAAAGAAGACAAGTTATGATACTCCTAAATTATTAGGAGGGTTTTCTTTTTATAAGGGATTCGAAATAATGCAAAAAGGAAAGTTCTAAGGAATGGAAAATTCGAATATAAGGATATTTGAATAAAAGGAAATTTTCTTGACAACTATTACTAGCTGTGCAATTCGAAATCTTTTGGTATTTTTCCTATTTTCTTTTCTTTTCTTTTTCTTTTCTTTTTAATTTAACTTAAAAATATTGGAAATATGAATTAAACAAAAGGAAAAATGTGAATGGCAATCCAAAAGTGAATCTAAACCCTAGTGATACACATAGAAGGCTAGATGCACTCGGTTTGGAGTTTGATGTTATTTTTTTTTATTTTTCTTGAATGCGACTTAAACTATTGCAAGAACTAAAAACAAAACAAGCTAAAGGATAGAAACAACCTGGTTTAGGAGTTTAAGCTCTGATACCAAAATGATACAAGCCTCGATCCAAGGCTTATATGCGTGTGGGCTGTTTGGAGAAGGTTAGGTGAGAAACTCGACCTTAGATTTTTTGGATAGGGGTTTTTAGGTTGGTATTCGATGGAGGGGTGAACTGAACCACACGAGGGGTGAAGTGAACCACACGAGGGGTGATGAACCTCGTGATAAATCACAAACTTAGAGCTAGGAGGGTTGGTCTCAACTAGTTTCTAAGCGCACAAGATTCTTAGAGAAAAAACTTGTTGGAAGAAAGTTCTACTTTATTAATATCAAAAAGGTTGTCGAACTACAATGCTGGAAGGAGCCTTATTAATATGCTCGACAGCTTGACCTTCTAGGGTCGACTCAAATAAAGAAAAGGAAAGTTGACAAAAGTGCACAAATGGAAAAGATACAAAAGTGTATAACCGAAAAAGGACCTATTCCTAAAATGTTCTTGACTCAAAAATGTAAAGAATCTAGATCCTACACTGCAAAACAGAAAGAGGCATATATTCGAATTGAAACTTACCTTAACTTACCTCACGGCCAAGAAATGGAAGGTGGCCGTCCTTGTGGCATGTACGCGCCTTGCTCCTAGTCTTCGACTTGGAGTAGGGTTAAGAATCTTTGGGCCCTGACCTCTCTTGCCACTAAAGCCCAAGTCTCTGATGTCCCTTGTGTTGTTGAGAAGCCTTTGGATTCTACTTTGCACTTCTGGCCCATTGTCCTTAGTTGATCTTCCTCTAGGAGCTTGTCGACCCATAAGCTGAATTTGTGGAAGAGTGCCCTTGATCTGCTTCTTGTCATTGCTCCTGGTGGCACTACTGGTGTGGATACTTCCTCTAGATGCATGTCCTGAAGCTGGTAGCTTATCTGGTCCGAGTTTCCTTGTGTAGAAGTTGAATTGCTCGTGCACTCGGCTAGATCGGCTGTACTAGCTGGAACGTGCGAGGTATTGGCCGGGATGCCTTCAGGACCAGCCAAGTTGATCCCGGAGTTGGTGGCATCACCAAGGGGACCGGCGGTGTCATCCACGTCGCCACCAAGTGTGCCGGAAGCTTGGGCCTCTCCGCCGGCAATGCTGACCGGTCTGGTCCTATTGGTCGAGGGTCCGGCGGTACTGTTTGGTCCGGCGGTACTGTTTGGTCCGGCAGACGTGCCAGATGGTCCGGCTGTCTCGGGCAAGCTTCCTGGTCGGCCAGTCTGGTCTCCTGGCTGGATGTACGACCTGATGTCTTCATCAGACGGGTAGATCCGACGTGATCTTACATTGTCTTAATTGCTTAATTATCATATCACAAGTTGTGGCTTGTGGCGTGGTTGCGCAGTCTACGTTATTGCAGATGTTATTTTTTTGGGATTGGGAGTGGTAACACTACCTTATCCTTGGACCCTCCGCACATACTTAGTTTTGGAAAAACTAAGTCGATTCTCTTTTTTGAGTAGGAGGAGGAGAGTCTTCGTTTTTATCTAGGTATCTTTCCATTTTTTCGGAAGACTTCTCCTTTAGGTATTTATTCTGCCTCGGATTATTTCTTGGTTTCGCATCTTCGAGGTCTAAATCAATGATTTTGAGTTCCCGGCTTGTAACTATGATGCTAACAAGCGACCTAATCTACGATATTCTTCCGTCGAGTGACCATGCCGTTTATGATGTATGCAATATTTCTTTGGATCATAGTCGCTACTTTTAGGCGATTCGGATTTGCTTACTGCGTATGCGTGTTGGCCTTCGCCTGCTTTGAAACTTTTTTAATAAGGTTTATCCCCATTATACACTTTGGTTTGGGGTTTGCTCGAAGAGCTTTTATCGTCGTCATGGAGTTTTGCTAACGCTTCTAACTTCTTTTCGGCGACTGCCCATCGGGACGCACGATGTAATGCATCGTCGAGGGTTGCGGGTTGGCGCACAGTCAATTCTTGATAGAAAGTGGATTTATACCATAGTCCGTTCCAGAGTGCTGCCAAGGCTACTTCATCGTTTAGTTTGATATTCTCGCTTTGATATCTTTAAACCTAGCGATGTAGGCTCTAGGCGATTCGTCCGGCTTTTGGGATAAAATTCACAGATCTGCTCGGATATTTGAACTTTGATGAATATTGAATAATGCTTAAGGAATTTGGATACCAAATGGGTAAAATTACCAATGGAACCCTCTTCCAAACCAACAAACCATTCTAAAGCAGTGCCGCTTAGGTTTTCGGCAAAAAATTGGCAATATCCCATTTCTTTTTCGTCTTCCGTGAGTTGAGCTCTTGCTATAGCTAGGTGGAAAGATCTGATGTGGGCTTTCGGGTCTGACTTTTCATAATATATGGGAAAGCAAATTTTGCCCGTATCTCTAATACGTGCACTAGCGGTCTAATCGGTGTACGGAATTCTACGCATTTCTTCGATCACTCGGTCGATATCTACAACTGAGCTCGTTGCTTTATGAACACGCGAGCTTACGAGCCTGAGTGCCTCTTTAGTTTGATAAACAAATCTCTTTAGGGCTTCCAGAACGGAACCGAACTGAGGCTCTAGGTTGTGGTTCAACGAACTTGGTAATAAAGGAGACAACTGATCTGGGCTTGGAACTTTTGCACCTGGAGCTCGTGAGCTCGACATGAAAGCTGACGCTCCAAACCATCGATGTCCAACGGGCTCGCAACCTTGGGGAAATGGAGGCGGAGTTGGCAATATGGGTAGTCCGACTCGATCTGAGGAATTTCCAAGGGTCGAGATGGATTGGTGAATCACGCTTGCCGGGGTCACAACCTGTTGTGGTATGATCGTCGGGGCAATATCTGATACAGCGGGCTGATGACTTGAACTCGGAGAATGGATCCCCGAGAAATCTAGTCGCGTTATAATTGGGGGTCCGAGGTCATGCCTGCTGGGAATAAAAGGGCAGTTAATGAGCTAGTTATTCCACTTGCTGGGTGAGCAGTTCGCTCGAGAAGTCAAGTGAACTCCTGTTCTTGTCGATCGAGCCACGACATCGGACTGTGTGTGGCTGCATCTTGAGTCGAAGTAAGGCCGATCAGCGAGCTGACCATCCTTTTGAGTTCACTAAGCTCATCTGTTCTGGACAGTTGATGCTCTTCTGCTGCAGATCGGCTTGCATCAGAGGTCGATCCACGGCCGGATTCGGGTCAAATCCAGGTAGATCCAGATCAACCTGCGACAGTAGCTGGAGCTGCCATTGCCAAGGTAGTCACTGGGTGCTGCAGGGGTGCTTGAGGCGTAGTGACTACCATGGAAGCGGTCTGGATCGGGGTATGCAACCCGGTTCTAGGCGTGGTAGGCTGATCGACTGGACTCGAGGCTATTTGAGTCGAGGTCGATGCGACTGGCGGTGAGATATCCATGGATTGCGAATCCATAATAGGGTTTTTGGGGCTTTTAGAATTGATTTTTCCCCCACAGACGGCGCTAAAATGTTGATGATTGAAATGGAAAGAAGAGTTGAAAGGAATTGTGCTGAGATGATTTTAGAATAAGAACAATGTATTGATCTCGTAAGTCTAATTGAGTTACAGGATCCGTCCCTCTTCTCTCTCTACATTCTTATATACAAAACAATAACCTCTTTAACTATCTCCCCAGATCTTCGTGCATCGGCCCTCCTCGATCTCCGCGTATCACTCCAATACGTTTACTTACTCTCGATATGGGCTGGATTTGTGTTAAAATCCATCTCACAACACCCCCCCTGATACAAGCCTTGATTCAAGGATGTATGCGCGTGGGCTGTTTGTAGAAGATTAGGTGAGAAACTCAACCTTAGGCTTCTGGATAGGGGTTTTCTGGTTGGTAAACGGTGGAAGGGTGAAGTGAACCACACGAGGGGTGATGAACCTCGTGATAAATCACAAACTTAGAGCTAGGAGGGCTGGTCTCAACTAGGTTCTAAGCGCACAAGTCTCTCTTGAGAGAAAGCTCGTAGGGAAAAAGTTCTACTTTATTAATAATCAAAAAGGTTGTCGAACTACAATGCTGGAAGGAGCCTTATGGTGCTGCTTTAGAATGGTTTGCTGGTTTGGAAGAGGGTTCCATTGGTAATTTTACCCAAATAGTATCCACATTCCTTAAGCAGTATTCGATATCCATCGAAAGTCAAGCATCTGAAGCAAATCTCTGGACTTTGTCCCAAAAGTCGGATGAGCCTACATTGCTAGGTTTAAAGATATTAAAACAAGAATATCAAACCTAAACGATGAAGTACCCTTAGCAGCACTCAGGAACAGACTTTGGTATAAATTTACCTTCTGTCAAGAATTAACTATATGCCAGCCTGCCACCCTTGACGATGCATTACATCACACATCTCGATGGGTAGTCGCCGAAGAGGAGTTAGAAGCATTAGCAAAATTCCACGACAACGATAAAGGTTCGTCAAGCAAACCCCAAGCCAAAGCATATATTGGGGATAAACTATTTAAAAAGGAAGGTTTCGAAGGAGGCCAAGGCCAACACGCGTACGTAGTAAGCAAATCCGAGTCGCCTAAAAATAGCAACTATGATCCAAAGAAATATTAGGTAAATCATAAACGACATGGTCACTCAACAGAAGAATGCTGTAGAGTAGGTCGGTTGCTAACATCAAAGCTACAAGCCAGAGAACTCAAAAACGTCGATTTAGACCTCGAAGATGCAAAACTAAGAAATAGTCCAAGGCAGAATAGATTCCTACCGAAGAAAGGGAAAGATCTCCAGATAAAAACGAGGACTCCCTTCCTTCTGTTCAGAAAAAGAGAATAGACTTAGTTTTTCCAAAACTAAGTATGTGCGGACGGTCCAAGGATAAGGTAGTGTTACCACTCCCAATCCCAAAGAAATCAAAATGGTCTAACATCTGTAAAGACGTAGAATGTGCAAAAACGCCACAAGCCATGACTTGTGGTATGATCATTAAGCTATTAAGGCAATGTAAAATTGCATTGGATCTACCTACCTCACCAGTCAACTGTTCTGATAATACCATCAGTAAACCCGATATGGTCGAATCAAGTCCCGAACCATTTTTGGAATATCGTACTGTATTCAACGAAGTTAATCTAACCGACTCAATTGACTCGGAAGATAATCATCCCCGAAGAAGAATATATTTCATCCACGGAGGATCAAAATTTTTCCAAGATTCAATTAACTTGATTAAATTGTATCAAATTCGAGCAAAAGATGACGTAGTAGAAAGCGCATCCCCCTCCATACCTGAAGGAACAATTACATTTTGGGAAAACAAAACCCGCTCCCTCGATATACCTCATGATGATGCACTCGCCGTTAGATTGGATGTAGGCGAATTCGAACTATCTAGAGTCATGATTGACACATGTAGTTCAGTAGATCTTATTTTCTACGATACCGTCAAAAGAATGAGCATCGATGATAAAGATATCAATGGTGATAAAACCTCTTTGACTGGATTTGCTGGAGAAACGAACCTTTCCCTCGAAACCATCAACCTCCCAGTAAATGATTGTGGAGAAAGAATGATGGTCAAATTTGTTGTTGTAGATCATCCCGCTCCATTTAACGTGATCCTAGGAAGGTCGTGGCTACATGCTATGAAAGTAGTTTCTTCGACTTACCATCAGTGTTCTAAATTCCCATCTAAAAACGGAATGAAGACCATTTATGGAAGTCAAAGAGCATTTCTTAAATGCTGCTAAGGTGGTTACAAGCAATCCATAACCACCCTCCAATAGTAATTACTGAAAATCGATACACTCATAATGAAAGAGTTAAGTTCCCAACCAGGACTCACCATTCAATTCTGTATCGACGAAGATCACCCAGATCATTGCGTAGGCATCGGAGCTGATACAAGCCTTGATTCAAGGATGTATGCGCGTGGGCTGTTTGTAGAAGATTAGGTGAGAAACTCAACCTTAGGGTTCTAGATAGGGGTTTTCTGGTTGGTAAACGGTGGAAGGGTGAAGTGAACCACACGAGGGGTGATGAACCTCGTGATAAATCACAAACTTAGAGCTAGGAGGGCTGGTCTCAACTAGGTTCTAAGCGCACAAGTCTCTCTTGAGAGAAAGCTCGTAGGGAAAAAGTTCTACTTTATTAATAATCAAAAAGGTTGTCGAACTACAATGCTGGAAGGAGCCTTATTAATATGCTCGACAGCTTGACCTTCTAGGGTCGACTCAAACAAATAAAAGGAAAGTTTACAAAAGTCCACAAAAGGAAAAGATACAAAAGTGTATAACCGAAAAAGGACCTATTCCTAAAATGTTCTTGACTCAAAAATGTAAAGCAACTAGATCCTACCCTGCAAAATAGAAAGAGGCATATATTCGAATGTAAACTTACCTTAACTCACCTCACGGCCAAGAAATGGAAGGTGGCCGTCCTTGTGGCATGCACACGCCTTGCTCCTAGTCTTCGACTTGGAGTAGGGTTAAATATCTTTGGGCCTTGACCTCTCTTGCCACTAAAGCCCACGTCTCTGATGTTCCTTGTGTTGTTGAGAAGCCTTTGGACTCTAATTTGCTCTTCTGGCCCATTGTCCTTAGCTGCTCTTCCTCTAGAAGCTTGTCGACCCATAAGCTGAATTTCTGGAAGAGTGCTCTTGATCTGCTCCTTGTCATTGCTCCTGGAGGTACCACTGGTGTAGATACTTCCTCTAAGTGCATGTCCTGGAACTGGTAGCTCATTTGGTCCGAGTCCTCTTGTGTAGAAGTGGAAGTGTGCGTGTACTCGGCTGGATCGCCTGTACTGGCTGGACTGTGCGCGGTACTGGCCGGAATGACTTCAGCACCGGCCAAGTTGATCCCGGCGTCGGCGGTGTCATCAAGGGGACTGGCGGTGTCATTCACGTCCCCACCAAGTGTGCCGGAAGCTTGGGCCTCTCCGCCGGCGATGTTGACCGGTCTGGTCCTATAGGTCGAGGGTCTGGCGGTACTGTCTGGTCCGGCAGGCGCGCCAGATGGTCCTGCTGTCTCGGGCAAGCTTCCTGGTCGGCCAGTCTGGTCTCCGGGCTGGATGTACGACCTGATGTCCTCATCATTCCCTCCCTCTTCAGTAGGTTTTGTCCTCAAAACTGGATCATCTGCATGGAAAGGGGCCAAGTCAGTAACATTGAACGTATTGGACACATTAAACTCACCTGGAAGCTCGATCCGGTAGGCGTTGTTGTTGATCCTCTCGAGCACTCTGAAGGATCCATCTCCTCTTGGTGCTAACTTGGAACTCCTTAGGTTTGGGAACCTCTCCTGCCGTAGGTGTAGCCACACCCAATCGCCTGGTTGAAAGATCACCTCCTTTCTTCCTTTGTTGGCATGAGTCACGTACTGTCCGGTCCTCTTCTCCAAGTTCTCTGCTACCTTCTGGTGTAACCTCCTTATGAACTCTGCTTTGGATGCTCCGTTGAGGTTGGTCATCTCAGCTGGTGGCAGTGGTGTTTGCTCCAATGGGGTGAGAGGGTTGAAACCGTATACCACTTCAAATGGGGTCTTCTTAGTTGTTGAGTGCACGGCTCAGTTGTAGGCGAACTCAATGAATGGCAGGCCCTCCACCCAAGTCTTTAGATTCTTCCCTAGTGTTGTTCTGAGAAGAGTTGATAGGGTCCTGTTGACAACTTCAGTTTGGCCATCAGTTTGAGGATGGCAAGTGGTTGAGAAGAGTAGCTTCGTGCCTAGCTTTCTCCAAAGGGTCCTCCAGAAATGGCTGAGGAACTTGGTGTCCCTATCTGATACGATGGTCCTTGGCACTCCATGAAGCCGTACTATCTCTCTGAAGAACAGCTCAGCTGTTTGCGTAGCATCATTGACATTGGCACATGGGATGAAGTGTGCCATCTTGGAGAATCTGTCCACCACTACAAAGATTGCATCTTTGTGGTTGATCTTGGGCAGACCTAGAACAAAGTCCATTGAGATGTCCACCCATGGATGTGTAGGTATGGGCAGTGGGAGATACAACCCGTGAGGTTGCATTCGGGACTTTGCCTTCTTGCAAGTGATGCATCTTGCACAATGAGCTTCTACTGTCCTCTTGATGTGTGGCCAGAAGAAGTGCTCCTTGACCACTGCTAGAGTCTTGTCGACACCAAAGTGGCCCATGAGTCCTCCTCCATGAGCTTCTCGGATGATAAGTTCCCTTAGTGATCCTTGTGGTATGCACAGCCTTCTTTCTCGGAACAAGAATCCCTCATGGATATAGAATTTCCCATGACTCCCTGTGCTACACTCCTTGTAGCTCTCAGCAAGGTCAGGATCATCCTTGTATAGATCCTTGATGTGTTCGAATCCTAGGACCTTTGCCTCCATGGTTGATATCAAGGCAAACCTCCTTGATAGTGCGTCGGCTACCACATTATCTTTGCCCTTCTTGTACTTGATGATGTACGGAAAGGTCTCTATGAACTCCATCCACCTGGCATGTCTCCTCTTGAGATTGGTTTGCCCTCTGAGGTGTTTGAGAGTCTCGTGATCAGTGTGGATCACAAACTCCTTGGACAGCAAGTAATGCTGCCAAGTCTCCAATGCTCGGACAAGGGCATAGAGCTCCTTGTCATAAGTGGGTAGTTCAGTGAGGCACCACCTAGCTTCTCACTGAAGTATGCCACTGGTCTCCCTCCTTGGGTTAGCACTGCTCCTATGCCTATTCCAGAGGCATCACACTCCACTTCAAACGTCTTGTTGAAGTCGGGAAGGACTAGCACTGCGTGTGTAAGGCTGTCCTTCAAGGCCTGAATGCCTTCTCCTGAGCTTCTCCCCAGCTGAATCCCACGTTCTTCTTCACTACTGCGTCAGTGGTGAGGCAATACTGCTGAAGTTGGGCACGAATCTCCTATAGAAGCTGGCCAGTCCGTGGAAGCTCCTTACTTGGCTGATGTTTCCTGGTGTTGGCCATTCTTGTATGGCTCGAATCTTCTCTTCATCAACCTGTAGGCCCTGTGAACTCACAACAAAACCTAAAAAGACAAGCTTATCAGTACAAAAGGTGCACTTCTTGAGATTGGCATAAAGCTCTTCTTGTCGAAGGGTTTTAAGTACCATCTCAAGATGTGTGAGGTGTTCCCGTAGGCACTTACTATAAACCAAGTATGTCATCAAAGTAAACTACTACAAACTTACTGATGTACGCCCTAAGAACTTGGTTCATAAGGCGCATGAAGGTGCTTGGGGCATTAGTCAAGCCAAATGGCATGACTGTCCACTCGTAGAGCCCTTGCTTTGTCTTGAAAGCAGTCTTCCACTCATCACCTTCCTTCATTCTTACCTGGTGGTATCCACTTTTGAGGTCTATCTTGAGAAGACCGTGGCTCCACTCAGCTCATCTAGCATGTCATCCAGTCGTGGTATTGGATGCCTATACTTGACTGTGATGTTGTTGATTGCTCGGCAGTCCACACGCCAAGTCCCATCCTTCTTGGGCACTAGTAGCACTGGTACAGCACATGGACTGAGGCTCTCGAACATATCCTTTCTCCAGGAGCTCCTTGACTTGCTTCTCAAGCTCCTTGGACTCCTCTGGACTCATCCGTAGGCTGGCCGGTTGGGCAGGGCTGCTCGGGCACTAGATCAATCTGGTGTTCTATGCCACGTAAAGGAGGCAAGCCTGCTGGTATCTCCTCTGGAAATACATCCTGGAATTTGTTGAGGAGTGCTACTTCATGAGGTAGCTCTACCTGTCCCTGTTCTATGCTCAACACTTCCTTGAAAACCATTAGTAACATTAAGTCCTTGAGGCTAAAGCTCTCCGGACATGACTAGGTTGAATAAGAAAGTTAGACTTGACAAGTTTCTTTTCCTTACTCATTTGGAGTTGTAGCTCATGTACTTGGGCAGGTGTAAGAGGAGCTAGGCTGACCTTTCTCTTGTCATGCACGAAGGTGTAGAGATTGGTTCTGCCATCATGCCTGGTCTCTTTGTCAAACTGCCATGGTCTTCCTAGTAGAAGATGGCCAGCTTGCATGGGCACCACGTCACATACGACCTGGTCTTGGTACTTGCCCACACTGAATGGCACAGTGACTTGCTCATGGATCTTGAGCTCCACTTTGTCATCGAGCCATCTCAGTCTATATGGTCGAGGATGCCTTGTCTTCTCTAGACCTAGCTTATCAACCATATATGCACTAGCAACGTTAGTGCAAGAACCACCATCTATGATGAGGTTACATACCTTGCCCTTGATGGTGCAACGGCTGTGGAAGATGTTCTCCTTTGGATGGTCTCTGAAGGATCCACCATTGCATTGAGGATACGTCTAGTGACCAGCACTTCCCCCACATCAGGGTACTCAATGTCACCGTATTCTTCTTCTGGTTCACAGTCCTCTTCATCTTGGGGCTCATATTCTCCTGCCTCCGTAATCAGCATGACTCGGTTGTTTGGGCACTCCTTGAGATGTGTCCACGTCCCCTGCACTTGAAACAAGTTATGTCACGTGATCTTTGAGGGTTAGAAGACTTACCAGGCTCTCTGGTCACGGGTGGGTTCAGGAGGCTTGCTCTTGAACCTTGACTCGATCTCTACGCTTTTGCCTTTGTCCACAGTCTTAGGCATGTTGCTTGGTGTCCAAGGTGTCTTAGGCTTGCTGCGGATGTCTTGGCTCTTACGTTTGATGTGCTGTTCAGCTTGCACAGATAGGTGGAACAAGTCCTTGAAGTCGTTGTAGATTTGCCTTTCCACCTTGCAGCTGATCCTTTCTTGGAGTCCATCCAAGAATTACGCCATCAATGCTTCTTCATCATCATTGAGCTCCAATCTGTTCCTTAACCTCTCGAACTCTTCATAGTACTCCTCTACTGATCTGGTACCCTGCTTAAGAGTACGAAAACGTCGTTGCAAATCCCTATGAAAGTAAGGTGGAACATACCTTTGTCGCATGAGGTCTTTCATGTCACCCATGAGTCTACGGTCTCATTCTTCCTCCTTCTGTCAGATACCTCACGATCCCACCAGATGAGGGCATTGTCCGTGAGTTGTGCTACTGCCATTGAGACTCTCCTAGGTCCTGGTTGGTTGTAGTGATCAAAGATATGATCCATTCGCTTCTCCCAATCTAGGTAAGCCTCGGGTCTACTTTTCCTGCAAAAGTTGGAGGAGTTAGTTTAACATCAGGATGAATTAGGTGGTGTGTTCATCTCCATCCTCATGACGTCTAGGAGGCATTCTTGGTCTCTGGTGAAGACCATATGGCTCAAAGCCATCATCTTCTGCCTCCGTGGAGGTCCTCTCGGCCTATGGTGATAGTTATGAGGTTGCGTGTCCTCATCTCCATCTGGCTGGGGTTCCTCCTGTTTGTGCCGTGTCCTAAGGTACTCAGGACCCTCAGGACGATCTGGCTCAGCTCTCATGTGCCTTATGGCCTGGAATCTTACTGGTCTCTCCACGCGCTCCAACCTCTCGCCTATGGATGCGAGTTGTGTTTGGAGTGTGGTGAACATGGCCATCATGGCTTCAGCTGCGTCTCTATTCTCTTCTCCCATGTGTGCTACAAAGAAAGAAGACAATTAGGGTGCTCCTAAATTATTAGGAGAGTTTTCTTTTTATATGTGGTTTGAAAAAAATGCAAAAGGAAAATTCTAAAGAAAGGAAATTCGAAAAAAAGGAAACTTCCTAGACAACTTGTGCTAGCTGTCCAATTCGAATCCTTTTAGTATCTTTTCTATTTTCTTTTTCTTTTCTTTTTAATTAAACTTAAAAATAAAGGAAATATGACTTAAACAAAAAGGAAAACGTGTATGCAATGCAAAAAGTAAATCTAAACCCTAGTGATACACATAGGAGGCTAGATGCACTCGGTTTGGAGTTTGATGTTGTTTTTCTGATTTTTCTTGAATACGACTTAAACTAATGCAAGAACTAGAAATAAGACAAGCAAAAGGATAGAAACAACCTGGTTTAGGAGCTTTAAGCTCTGATACCAAAATGATACAAGCCTTGATTCAAGGATGTATGCGCGTGGGCTGTTTTGTAGAAGATTAGGTGAGAAACTCAACCTTAGGCTTCTGGATAGGGGTTTTCTGGTTGGTAAACGGTGGAAGGGTGAAGTGAACCACACGAGGGGTGATGAACCTCGTGATAAATCACAAACTTAGAGCTAGGAGGGCTGGTCTCAACAAGGTTCTAAGCACACAAGTCTCTCTTGAGAGAAAGCTCGTAGGGAAAAAGTTCTACTTTATTAATAATCAAAAGGTTGTCGAACTACAATGCTGGAAGGAGCCTTATTAATATGCTCGACAGCTTGACCTTCTAGGGTCGACACAAATAAAGAAAAAGGAAAGTTTACAAAAGAGCACAAAGGAAAAGATACAAAAGTGCATAACCGAAAAAGGACCTATTCCTAAAATGTTCTTGACTCAAAAATGTAAAGCAACTAGATCCTACCCTGCAAAACAGAAAGAGGCATATATTCGAATGTAAACTTACCTTAACTCACCTCACGGCCAAGAAATGGAAGGTGGCCGTCCTTGTGGCATGCACGCGCCTTGCTCCTAGTCTTCGACTTGGAGTAGGGTTAAATATCTTTGGGCCTTGACCTCTCTTGCCACTAAAGCCCACGTCTCTGATGTTCCTTGTGTTGTTGAGAAGCCTTTGGACTCTAATTTGCTCTTCTGGCCCATTGTCCTTAGCTGCTCTTCCTCTAGAAGCTTGTCGACCCATAAGCTGAATTTCTGGAAGAGTGCTCTTGATCTGCTCCTTGTCATTGCTCCTGGAGGTACCACTGGTGTAGATACTTCCTCTAAGTGCATGTCCTGGAACTGGTAGCTCATTTGGTCCGAGTCCTCTTGTGTAGAAGTGGAAGTGTGCGTGTACTCGGCTGGATGGCCTGTACCGGCTGGATTGTGCGCGGTACTGGCCGGAATGACTTCAGGACCGGCCAAGTTGATCCCGGAGTCGGCGGTGTCATCAGGGGGACCGGCGGTGTCATTCACGTCCCCACCAAGTGTGCCGGAAGCTTGGGCCTCTCCGCCGGCGATGTTGACCGGTCTGGTCCTATAGGTCGAGGGTCTGGCGGTACTGTCTGGTCCAGATGGTCCGGCAGGCACGCCAGATGGTCCTGCTGTCTCGGGCAAGCTTCCTGGTCGGCCAGTCTGGTCTCCTGGCTGGATGTACGACCTGATGTCCTCATCACCCCCCCCCCACAATATGCCTTCATTTCCCATACAAATCCCGAAACAAAACCATCACATCGGTTCCAGCAATCGACGGAACAAGAAGAAGAAGAAATTCTGTTTTTGGAAGCTCAAAGTGGAGAACAAACTATCACATTGGATAGTTTGTTACAAACTCGAAGATGGGAACAATATTTGCCCGTTTTGTCTTCAATACCGTCGTCAAACACTACTTGGTAAAACATTTTGTTTTTCATTTATAAAATAAAAATGTATATTTAAAAGTTAGGTATTCAAATTATTTATATTTATTTTTTTAAACATTTTAATTATTATTTGTTTACAAATAAATTATTAATTGGATTATTTAATAGTTCTATGAAATATAATTTTTCAAGCAATCGTAACCCTTATATCATATGATCACTTCAATTGTACGAAAAAGAGTTCAAAATTTCTGCATTCTGACGGCTGAAGGGAATGGTGAGCACCATTCACATTACTCAAAAAGAAATTGATTATGTAAGAACTCATATGAAAGAATAATTAAAAATGAAAGATCTTAGAAATATAAAATTTTGTCTCGAGTTCCAAAGTGAGCAGTTCCAAGATGGATATTTGTGCATCCTTCAAATTATACCAGAAAGGTGTTAAAGCATTTTAATATGGATAAATCTTTTGAGTACTCCAATGATTAATACATCACTAGGTATAAATAAGGATCCAATTCAACTATATAAAGATAACAAAAATATATTAGGTTCTGAAGTACCTTGTATGATCGTTACTAATGGACTTATGTATCTTCTAAATTGTACTCGATCAGATATCATCTTTGCTACTAATTTGTTTGCAAGATACAATTCATCACACACATGCAAATCTTGGAATGAAATAAAAAAATCTTCTGTTATCTCTGAAATATGATCAACTAGTGATTATTTTATCATATAAATTCCAAATTTGGTTTAGTTGGTTTTGCCGATGTCGGATATTTTACAGATATCGGTATTTATCGGATTTGAATAAATTTTGATGTCAAACTGAATATATTTTCACAATTAGTGGAATTGCGATCTCGTGACGTTGTAAAAAATCTTTGGTCACCACCTCTTCAAATAATATGAAAATCATATTTTATGAATAATGTGTATAACTCAGATATATGACCTAATATATACAAACAACAAGTCTATTAATGAAAAATAAGTAATCAACAAAATTGTTTGAAAATAATGTTGGATGTGTCTCCCAAATCAAATAATATTATATCAAAAGTGACATGACAAAACATATTAGTACGAGGTTTTTCTCTTACATTCAAGAACTTCAAAAAAATTAGAAACTTGACATCTATCTTTTCGAATGAAAATTGTGTAATTGTACTATTTTTGAATTTTCATAATTTTTACTTTTTTAGATTTCATGATAAAAGTTTTAAAGAAGCAATATTTTATATATAATAAAATGATGGATAAATAAAAAGAATGTTATAGTAATTATTTAAATAATATTTCATTATATAAAAGATTTTTACCAACTTAATTAGTGAAAAAACGGTAGAAATAAATTAAAGTAATATTTTTCATCTCTCACATATATATAAGATTATATAACATTATTTAAAATACAACAAACATATCAAAATAAAATACTAAACCAAACAATCAAATCACTATGCAATTCAAAAAAAAAATTTCTAATATGAACAAAACAAAAACAAAGTACGAATAAGTTGATGTTCACGCAGTCTATTTAAAATGAAAAATGTCAGAGTTTAGTGAACTTTATAAGAGTAATAGTATAAAATATTATATTTCTAATTTTATTTTGTAAATATAGCATAATAAAATTAAAATTTTAAAATAACATAAATTTTATATAAATATTAATTTATTATAAATAAAATTAAAATATTATGATATTTGTTTTTTATAATTTTATGTTTAAATTTTAAAAAATATATATCTTTTAACTATTTTAAAAATTTTATGATATTATTATAATTTAAGTTAATATAATAGACGTGAAACAAAAATTTAAAATAGTAATAGTTTGGAGCTGCAAAAAAAACTAAAATTTGCAAAACTAATCATTTATCTCTTTTATATCATTCAACAATAATTTTATTTACAGTTTTGTCATTATCTTATAATTTTTTTAAAAAAATACACAAAGACCATTATGACCAAAATTTTCGAAATTATTACGAAATTGTGATTTTCTTCATTACACAATCACCATTGTCACTGGTTGTTAGGAGCTCTTAATGCCATCGACACACGCACTATTTACCTCTATTCTTTCACCAAACATCATTCATCTAAACTTTTTTCATTTTCTCTCAAAATTTCTTCCCATTTCTCTCTTCACACTATCTTCAAAAATTTGCAACTTTGCAAAAGATCATCATTATCTGTTAAAAAAAGTTTCTGAAAGTCTATATCGGTCATCTTTGAAGTGGCCCAGCTTAAAAGTCAAGATCCAATGTTAGTTTTCATGTTTTGGCTATGATTTTCTCGTTGCAGATCGCAGATTTCTCAAAAAGTTTGCTTTGGTGAAAAAAAAGTTAGTTTTTCAATTGACCAATAGTTTTTTCCAAAGCAGATTTCTCGAAAACTCTGATTTGTCGGGAAAAAAAATCCGCTTTGATGACAAAAAGGTTAGTTTTGTAATTTACCATGAATGTTTTCCAAAGTAGACTTCTTAAATTGCAAAAACACTATCCTTTTCTATCATCAAAACAGACTTCTCGAGAAGTCTGCGAGATTTATTCTAGAAAAAACAGATTTCTCGAGAAGTGTGCTTTGGAAAAATTCATGGTCAATTACAAAAAATTAACCTTTTGTCACCAAACCTGACTTCTCGAGAAGTCTGGGAGATTTATTCCGGGCAAAGCAGACTTTTCAAAAAGTGTGCTTTAGAAAAAATTCATGGTCAATTGCAAAAAAACTTACATGTTTGTCACCAAAGCAGACTTTTCGAGAAGTCTATGAGATTTATTCCAAGAAGTCTGCTTTGGAAAATATTCGTGGTCAATTGCGAAAAACTAATATTTTTTGTCACCAAAGCAAATTTCTCTAGAAATCTGTGAGATTTATCCTGGACAAAACATACTTCTCGAAAAGTCTACTTTGGAAAAAATTCGTGGTCAATTGCAAAAAACTAACCTTTTTGTCAGCAAAGCAGACTTCTCGAGAAGTCTACGAGATTTATTTCGGATAAAGCAAACTTCTCGAGAAGTCTGCTTTGGAAAAATTTATAGTCAATTGCAAAAAAACTAACTTTTTGTCATCAAAACGGTTTTTCTCCGATAAAGCAGATTTCTCAAGAAGTCTGCTTTGTTTACGAAAACAAAGCAAGTAAGATGTCGTAACTTAATGGAGTTATGCAAAAATCATGTTATACGTCTTTTTGTCTCTAGATGTGTGAACTGTGAAAATAATGAGTTTAAAGGTGATGATGTCTCTGATGATGTTGAAGATTTTTTTTGTGGATGAAGATGAGAATAAAGTTTACTCGGACGGTCAAGATTATAATGTTTATGGTAAAGTCAAAGATGAGGATAGTGATGAAGATAATAAGAAATTCAGTTTTAATGTTGAAAATTTGAGAAAAAGATGTTACATGCAAGAAGAAAGCTCCACTTTGCGATGTGTTGAAAACCTATATGTGAACCAAAATTTTCCTTGCAAAGCTGATTTGATATCACAGTTGTGTAGGATGTCGATTATGCAACAATTCGGTTCAAGGTTTATAAGTCGTCGAAGCAGTTGTATGTGGTAATATGTCGCATAAAAGATTGTGCATAGAAGGTTCGAGCTACGGTCAAATCCTGTGAATCTAACACATTTTGGGTGATGAAGTATGTGAACGATCATACATGTTCAGTCACGGACAAGTTGAATTGCCATTGACAAAGTACTCCAAGATACATCATTAAGATGTTTATCGATCGCGTTGGAATAATTGAAGGAATAACTCTAAAACACATCAAAGACACAATGAAGGCAATGCTTGGTATTTCTATGGATTATATGACTGCATAAAAATCATTAATTTATGCTCAATAGTTGGAAAGGGGAACATCGAAGATGGATATGACAAATTGTGTGCATATTTACAATCCATTTAGAAAAGCAATCTGGGTACTGTTACTGTTATTAAACTCGATGAGCATAGAAGGTTTAAATATCTGTTCATCGCATATGGAGCTTTGATTGTTGAGTTTGATATCTCCAAAGAGTTGTTGTGATGGATGGGTCCCATCTCACCAGAAAGTACAAGTATGTTTTGCTCGTTGCAACTGCACAAGATAGGAATTTTCAGTCATATCCGCTTGCTTTCGGGATTGTTGATTCTGAGAATGATGATTCGTGGGAATTGTTTTTCACGAAACTCCATTGTTGTATATCAGATGAAAATCCGTTGGTTATAGTTTTCGATAGACATAAATGTTTAATGAAGGCATGCACAAGTGCACCAAGGAATATGTTATTGTCATCTACAAAAAAACAGAATCAAGAAATTTAAGGGAAAACATTTATTGTATTTAGTGAAAGGTGTTGCGTACGCATTTATGATGATGGATTTTAACCGTTATATGGATGAAATATGAAGAGTGAACAACAACCTCGCAGATTACTTAGACAAAGATGGTGTACGACTTTGGTCACGAGTTTACTTTCTGGGGAACATATATAACATAAATACAAGCAATATTTCAGAATCTATTAATTTTGCTTTAAAAGGAGCACGTGGGTTTCCTATTTCACATTTGCTTGAGTACATACAGAAGAATCTTAGAAGGTGGTTTGTAAAAAGATGTGAAGATGCTATGAAACTACAAACACTCCACTCTCAAGGAGTTGAATATTTGTTGGACATACGTTCACATGATGCAAGAAAGCTAAAAGTGCAACTCATTCATATTTAGGAGTTCTATGTGACAGGTGATTCACGAGATTGTGTCGTTGACTTACAACATCATTAGTGTGGGTGTCGTGTGTTTGATATTGAAAGTGTGAACATGTTATTGCAGCTGTGCTGACGATTGATCTGTATGTGTCTACGATGGTATGTTTGTTCTACACGAAGAATTATTTGTACGCAACATATGTGCATAATATTTATCCCAAAAATGATGAGTACCAAGCTGTTTTCAAAACCCAATGTCTTCCGCCGTTTTTCTGACGTCTTCCTGATGACAAAAACAGTTTAGGTACCAATCTTTGCTAGAAATTTCGATGAGAAAAGTAGTGAAGCCAAGAAATGCACACAAACAATACACTTGCTCAAAATGCAAACAACCCGGTCATAATCGACTGAAGTGTGTAAGTCTAGTTTTATTATTTTTGAGTAGACTGACATTTATTTCTACTAATATTTTTGTTTTGCATAGCATGTTGAATGTTGGGATAAAGGTAATGAGTTGTATGCCGAGAAGTCCGCCAAGAAATCTACCGAGAAGTCTGCTACGAAGTCGACCGAGATAAGTATGTATTTTATGAGATATGAAACCACAAATTTTAATTAATTAGAAGGCACAATATCATCGATTGTGTGCTACAAAAATATTCAACACCAACCTGCACCGTAATTACAAATAAGAGGTACAACACATCCATGACTTACAATTTCAACAAGATGTGAAAACCCAAAACAATAGTTAGTCACTACTAATTAATACTAAGTCATAGTAAGTCATACTACTAAGTCACTCAAAGTACACATCACCCATAAATTTCCAACAATTCATACGACCTTTCTTCTTTTCCACATTGATTAGTCTCGTCGAAGATCTCGGTAGCTAACTTGTCTGTAGTAGCTTTCATGTTTGCATCACATAAGACACTAGGAAATGGCAATCCAAGCGCATGACACTCAATGTACTTCAGCGTAAACACCCCACAGTCTCCACTATTGATGTTCTGAGGAACTCTATGGCCTTTGATGTGTTCATGCGTGTACTCGATACATGAATATCTTTCTCGTGTGAAAGGGATAACTCATTCAAAAACGTTGAAATCATCAGACTGAATGGCTTCACAACCGCGGATATATGAACATCAGACGTGTGATTGATGTTGTTGTCTCATATTACGTGTGACGCTTCGGTATTGATATTCACATAGCCACCCAATGGTTACCCATTACATGCAGCGGTGAATAAATGTCATCAACTTCGAGACCCCATGTCTTTCCGGTTTTGTAGTAAGATGGTTTAGTACCTGCATGATAGTCAAATAATCTTGGAGGGAGTAGTCTCCCTTAACCATCAACATTCCCAGTGGAATTCAAGAAATGCTTGTGATGGCTAGACCAAACCATCTGGAAGATGCAATCAGCGAAGCAAATCTGATCGCTTCTGAACCATTCTGGATGATTGTTGTATCTAAGCCTCAAAAGGCTAAGCCCAGCATCCAGATGCTACATTTACACGTAAACAATAATCACAAAAGTTTTCACTAATAACATGAAGTCTGTAATAATAACATGAAGTCTGCAATAATAACAGGAAGTTTGCAATGCTTATCTGAAATCCGCAATAATAATTTGAATTTTGCAATAATAATATGAAGTCTGCAATTATAACAAGAAGATCATAAATATACCACATCGCTGAGCCATTTCGTTGGGGATTGGAGAGTACGAAACCACTTGTTTGATTCTTGTCACAACAATGGATACCACAATGAGTATTAGTGTGAGGTAACACAAAAGATAACTTGCACATCAAGATTCTAAAAAATAATAAAAAATTCTAAAAAAATAATAAAAAGATAACTTACGCGTTAACTTTTAATCAGTCATCGAGCACTTTTACTTTTTGTTTGTCAACTTCAACGAACGGATCATACCCACCACCAAAAAAAATTGTTTTGAATTATTTCTTTTACGGTGCTATTTCCTTGGAACGATGATTGTTGAGTGGGACCAAGTTTATGCAGTTTAGCACTTTTGGCGCGTTACAAGATCATCGCTCTCTTTTTCTTTAAGTGTTTTTTTATTTTTAAGATAGACAAATCATCTCTCAAATTTTTTTACGGTGCCAACCTATTCTACACTGCTTTGCTTCTCTCTCGACGCTTTCACTTGCTCCTTGTTTGTTATAATTGCGGGATCCATCCTTAAATCAAATTCCACAAAACAATCAAATAGTTATTCCACAGAAGTCTGCAAATACTTAATCCACAAAATTCTGCAAGAATTAGGTTCCAAATACAAAAACACAACAGCAACCAAATCAGTTCGATCAATATAGTGTAGACATAGAGGACCAAATAATCACTACTTTTTCTTTTAAAGTGTGTGATCGGGTAGTTTGAGAACTAACCGTACCAAATGCACCATCTTTGCCAATAATGTTTAGGCCTCTCTTAAGCTCCAATTTGTTATCCATGAAATCCACTGATGAGGTCATTGGCCCAACCCCCGGCGAACTACCCAGCCCGGCCGGCCCAAGAAACACTAAGGCAGCCAAATACGTGCAAAATGATACATTGGCATATCTACATGAATTCAAGCCTAACTGATGAGGACATCAGGTTTTACATCCAGCCAGGAGACCAGACTGGCCGACAAGAAAGCTTGCCCGAGACAGCCGGACCATCTGGCATGCCTGCCGGCCCAAGCAGTACCGCCGGACCCTCGACCACAAGGGCCAGAGCAACCAGCATTGCCGGCGGAGAGGCCCAAGCTTCCGGCACACTTGGTGGTGACATGGTTGACACCGCCGGCCCCTCTGGTGATACCGCCAACTCCGGGATCAACTTGGCCGGTCCTGAAGGCATTCCGGCCAGTACCTCGCACAATCCAGCCGGTACGGCCGATCCAGCCGAGTACACGCGCATTTCCACTTCTACACAAGAGGACTCGGACCAAATGAGCTACCAGCTCTAGGACATGCACCTAGAGGAAGTCTCTACACCAGTGGTACCTCAAGGAGCAATGACAAGAAGCAGATCAAGGGCACTCTTCCACAAATTCAGCTTATGGGTCGACAAGCTCCTAGAGGAAGATCGACTAAGGATAATGCGCCAAAAGTTCAAGGAAGAGTCCAATGGATTCTCAACAACCTTTTTGATATTAATAAAGATAGAACTTTTTCCCCAACAAGTTTTCTCTCAAGAATCTTGTGCGCTTAGAATCTAGTTGAGACCAACCCTCCTAGCCCTAAGTTTGTGATTTATCACGAGGTTCATCACCCCCCCCCCCCTGTGTGGTTCACTTCACCCCTCCATCGAATACCAACCCAAAAACCCCTATCCAAGAAGTCTAAGGTCGAATTTCTCACCTAAACTTCTCCAAACAGCCCACGCGCATACATCCTTGAATCAAGGCTTGTATCATTTTGGTATCAGAGCTTCAAGCTCCTAAACCAGGTTGTTTCTATCCTTTAGCTTGTTTTATTTTTAGTTCTTGCATTAGTGTAAGTTGCATTCAAGAAAAATCAAAAAAATAACATCAAACTCCAAACCGAGTGCATCTAGCCTTCTACGTGTATCACTAGGGTTTAGATTCACTTTTGCATTGCCATTCACGTTTTCCTTTTTGTTTAATTCATATTTCCATTATTTTTAAGTTAAATTAAAAAGAAAAGAAAAAGAAAAGAAAAGAAAATAGGAAAAATACCAAAAGATTTCGAATTGGACAGCTAGCAATAGTTGTCAAGAAAGTTTCCTTTTTCCTTTTATTCGAATTTTCCATTCCATAGAATTTTCCTTTTTGCATTTTTCGAATCCCCCCTTATAAAAGAAAACCCTCCTAATAATTTAGGAGTATCATAACTTGTCTTCTTTCTTTGTAGCACAATGGCAGAAGAAAATAGAGAAGCAACCGAAGCCATGATGGCCATGTTCACCACACTCCAAACACAACTCGCATCCATAGGCAAGAGGTTGGAGCGCGTGGAAAGACCGGTGAGATTCCAGGCCATAAGGCACGTGAGAGCTGAGAAAGACCGTCCTGAGGGTCCTGAGCACCTTAGGACACGGCACGAACAAGAGGAACCCCAACCAAATGGAGATGAGGACACACAACCTCATAACTATCACCAACGCCGAGAGGACCTCCACGGCAACCAGAGGCAGAAGATGGTGGCTTTGAGCCATATGGTCTTCACCAGAGACCAAGGACGCCTCCTACACATCATGAGGATGGAGATGAACACACCTACAACCGGGTAACTCATCCTGATGTTAAGCTAACTCCTCCTAGTTTTGCAGGAAAACTAGACCCCGAGGCTTACCTAGATTGGGAAAGAAGAATGGATCATATCTTTGATCATTACAACCAACCAGGGCCTAGGAGAGTCTCAATGGCAGTAGCACAACTCATGGACAATGCCCTCATCTGGTGGGATCGTGAGGTATCTGACAGAAGGAGGAAGAGAATGAGGCCCATAGACTCATGGGTCGACATGAAAGACCTCATGCGGCAAAGGTTTGTTCCACCTTACTTTCATAGAGACTTGCAACGTCGTTTTCGTACTCTTACGCAAGGTACTAGATCAGTAGAGGAGTACTATGAAGTGTTCGAGAAGCTAAGGAACAGATTGGAGCTCAATGATGATGAAGAAGCATTGATGGCACAATTCTTGGATGGACTCCAAGAAAGGATCAGCCGCAAGGTGGAAAGGCAAATCTACAATGACTTCAAAGACTTGTTCCACCTATCTGTCCAGGCTGAGCAGCACATCAAACGTAAGAGCCAAGACATCCGCAGCAAGCCTAAGACATCTTGGGCACCAAGCAACATGCCCAAGCCCGTTGACAAAGGCAAGAGCATAGAGATCGAGTCAATGTTCAAGAGCAAGCCTCCTGAACCCACCCGTGACCAGAGAGAGCCTGGTAAGTCTTCTAACCCTCAAAGATCACGTGACATCACTTGTTTCAAGTGTAGGGGTCGTGGACACATCTCAAGGGAGTGCCCAAACAACCAGGTCATGTTGATTACGGAAGCTGGAGAATATGAGTCCCAAGGTTAAGAGGACTATGAACCAGAAGAGGAGTATGGTGACATTGAGTACCCTGATGTGGGGGAAGTGCTGGTCACTAGACGCATCCTCAGTGCAATGGTGGATCCTTCAGAGACTATCCAAAGGGAGAACATCTTCCACAGCCGTTGCACCATCAAGGGTAAGGTATGTAACCTCATCATAGATGGTGGTTCTTGCACTAACGTTGCTAGTGCATATATGGTTGATAAGCTAGGTCTAGAGAAGACAAGGCATCCTCGACCATATAGACTGAGATGGCTGGATGACAAAGTGGAGCTCAAGATCCATGAGCAAGTCACTGTGCCATTCAGTGTGGGCAAGTACCAAGACCAAGTCGTGTGCGACGTGGTGCCCATGCAAGCTGGCCATCTTCTGCTAGGAAGACCATGGCAGTTTGACAAAGAGACCAGGCATGATGGCCGAACCAATCTCTACACTTTTCTGCATGACAAAAGAAAGGTCAGCTTGGCTCCTCTTACACCTGCCCAGGTACACGAGCTACAACTCCAAATGAGTAAGGAAAAGAAACTCATCAAGTCTAATTTTCTTATTCAACCAAGCCATGTCCGGAGAGCTTTAGCCTCGAAGGATTTAATGTTACTAATGGTTTTCAAAGAAGTGTTGAATGTAGAAAAAGAACAGGTAGAGCTACCTCCTGAAGTAGCAACTCTCCTCAACAAGTTCCAGAGGAGATACCAGCAGGCTTGCCTCCTTTACGTGGCATAGAACACCAGATTGATCTAGTGCCCGGAGCAGCCCTGCCCAACCGGCCAGCCTACCGGATGAGTCCAGAGGAGTCCAAGGAGCTTGAGAAGCAAGTCAAGGAGCTCCTGTAGAAAGGCTATGTTCAAGAGAGCCTCAGTCCATGTGCCGTACCAGTGCTACTAGTGCCCAAGAAGGATGGGACTTGGCGCATGTGCGTGGACTGCCGAGCAATCAACAACATCACAGTCAAGTACCGGCATCCAATACCACGGCTGGATGACATGCTAGATGGGCTGAGTGGAGCCATGGTCTTCTCCAAGATAGACCTCAAGAGTGGATACCACCAGGTCAGGATGAAAGAAGGTGATTAATAGAAGACTGCTTTCAAGACAAAGCAAGGGCTCTACGAGTGGACAGTCATGCCATTTGGCTTGACTAATGCTCCAAGCATCTTCATGCGCCTTATGAACCAAGTTCTTAGGGCGTACATCAGTAAGTTTGTAGTGGTTTACTTTGATGACATACTAGTTTATAGTAAGTGCCTACGGGAACACCTCACACATCTTGAGATGGTACTTAAAACCCTTCGACAAGAAGAGCTTTATGCCAATCTCAAGAAGTGCATCTTTTGTACTGATAAACTTGTCTTTTTAGGTTTTGTTGTAAGTTCACAGGGCCTACAGGTTGATGAAGAGAAGATTGGAGCCATACAAGAATGGCCAACACCAGGCAACATCAGCCAAGTAAGGAGCTTCCACGGACTGGCCAGCTTCTATAGGAGATTCATACCCAACTTCAGCAGTATTGCCTCACCACTGACGGCAGTAGTGAAGAAGAACATGGGATTCAGCTGGGGAGAAGCTCAGGAGAAGGCATTCCAGGCCTTGAATGACAGCCTTACACATGCACCAGTGCTAGTCCTGCCCGACTTCAACAAGGCGTTTGAAGTGGAGTGTGATGCCTCTGGAATAGGCATAGGAGCAGTGCTAACCCAAGGAGGAGACCAGTGGCATACTTCAGTGAGAAGCTAGGTGGTGCCTCACTGAACTACCCCACTTATGACAAGGAGCTTTATGCCCTTGTCCGAGCATTGGAGACTTGGCAGCATTACTTGCTGTTAAAGGAGTTTGTGATCCACACTGATCATGAGACTCTCAAACACCTCATAGGGCAAACCAATCTCAAGAGGAGACATGCCAGATGGATGGAGTTCATAGAGACCTTCCCGTACGTCATCAAGTACAAGAAGGGCAAAGATAATGTGGTAGCCGATGCACTATCAAGGAGGTTTGCCTTGATATCCACCATGGAGGCAAAGGTCCTAGGGTTCGAGCACATCAAGGACCTATACAAGGATGATCCTGACTTTGCTGAGAGCTACAAGGAGTATGGCACAGGGAGTCATGGCAAGTTCTACATCCATGAGGGATTCTTGTTCCGAGAAAGAAGGATGTGCATACCACAAGGATCATTAAGGGAGCTTATCACCTGAGAAGCTCATGGAGGAGGACTCATGGGCCACTTTGGTGTCGACAAGACTCTAGCAGTGGTCAAGGAGCACTTCTACTGGCCACACATCAAGAGGACAGTAGAAGCTCATTGTGCAAGATGCATCACTTGCAAGAAGGCAAAGTCCCGAGTGCAACCTCACGGGTTGTATCTCCCACTACCCATACCTACACATCCATGGGTGGACATCTCAATGGACTTCGTTCTAGGCCTGCAATGATGCCACACAAACAGCTGAGCTGTTCTTCAGAGAGATAGTACGGCTTCATGGAGTGCCAAGGACCATCGTATCAGACAGGGACACCAAGTTCCTCAGCCATTTCTGGAGGACCCTTTGGAGAAAGCTAGGCACGAAGCTACTCTTCTCAACCACTTGCCATCCTCAAACCGATGGCCAAACTGAAGTTGTCAACAGGACACTATCAACCCTTCTCAGAACTACACTAGGGAAGAACCTAAAGACTTGGGTGGAGTGCCTGCCATTCATTGAGTTCGCCTACAACCGAGCCATGCACTCAGCAACCAAGAAGACACCATTTGAAGTGGTATACAGCTTCAACCCTCTCACCCCATTGGAGCAAACACCACTGCCACCAGCTGAGATGACCAACCTCAACGGAGCATCCAAAGCAGAGTTCATAAGGAGGCTACACCAGAAGGTAGCAGAAAACTTGGAGAAGAGAACCGGACAGTACGTGACTCATGCCAACAAAGGAAGAAAGGAGGTGATCTTTCAACCAAGCGATTGGGTGTGGCTACACCTACGGCAGGAGAGGTTCCCAAACCTAAGGAGTTCCAAGCTAGCACCAAGAGGAGATGGACCATTCAGAGTGCTCGAGAGGATCAACAACAACGCCTACCAGATCGAGCTTCCAGGTGAGTTTAATGTGTCCAATACGTTTAATGTTACTGACTTGGCCCCTTTCCATGCAGATGAACCAGTTTTGAGGACAAAACCTACTGAAGAGGGAGGGAATGATGAGGACATCAGGTCGTACATCCAGCCAGGAGACCAGGCTGGCCGACCAGGAAGCTTGCCCGAGACACCAGGACCATCTGGCGCGCCTGCCGGACCAGACAGTACCACCGGACCCTCGACCCATAGGACCAGACCGGTCAACATTGCCGGCGGAGAGGCCCAAGCTTCCGGCACACTTGGTGGGGACGTGGATGACACCGCCGGTCCCCCTGATGACACCGCCGACTCCGGGATCAACTTGGCCGGTCCTGAAGTCATTCCGGCCAGTACTGCGCACAATCCAGCCGGTACAGGCCATCCAGCCGAGTACACGCACACTTCCACTTCTACACAAGAGGACTCGGACCAAATGAGCTACCAGCTCCAGGACATGCACTTAGAGGATGTCTCAACACCAGTAGTACCTCAAGGAGCAATAACAAGAAGCAGATCAAGGGTGCTCTTCCACAAATTCAGCCTATGGGTCAACAAGCTTCTAGAAGAAGATCGACTAAGGACAATGGGCCTAAAATACAAGGAAGAGTCCAGGAGCTTCTCAACAACACAAGGGACATCAGAGACTTGGGCTTTAGTGGCAAGAGAGGTCAAGGCCCAGAGATTTGTAACCCTACTCCAAGTCGAAGACTAGGAGCAAGGCGCGTGCATGCCACAAGGACGGCCACCTTCCATTTCTTGGCCGTGAGGTGAGTTAAGGTAAGTTTACATTCGAATATATGCCTCTTTCTATTTTGCAGGGTAGGATCTAGTTGCTTTACATTTTTGAGTCAAGAACATTTTAGGAATAGGTCCTTTTTTGGTGATGCACTTTTGTATCTTTTCCTTTGTGCACTTTTGTAAACTTTCCTTTTTCTTTATTTGTGTCGACCCTAGAAGGTCAAGCTGTCGAGCATATTAATAAGGCTCCTTCCAGCATTGTAGTTCGACAACCCTTTTTTGATATTAATAAAGATCGAATTTTCTTTAAACAAGTTATTCTCTCAAGAGACTTGTGCGCTTAGAACCTAGTTGAGACCAGCCCTCCTAGCTCTAAGTTTGTGATTTATCACGAGGTTCATCACCCCTCGTGTGGTTCACTTCACCCTTCCATCTTTTACCAACCAGAAAACCCCTATCCAGAAGCCTAAGGTTGAGTTTCTCACCTAATCTTCTACAAACAGCCCACACGCATACATCCTTGAATCAAGGCTTGTATCATCCTCCATCCCAATTTTCTGTCTACGTGTCTTTGACACTAACCGGTATTTGATCATCCTTTGTAGTTAGCTCACTCACCAACTTCTCTTTGGACTTCTCTCCTGGCTTTCCAAATTCCACTTGACCTCCTTCTCGACTGGGCTCTCCCTCTTGCTGGCCCAGCTTTCGTGGGTCTCCTCCTCCTGCTTGTTTATGCTCTATAGGCCCTTTCTTCCATATGATCGTCTTTGGTATTGATACATGATCGAGGGATGGTAATCCTCGTACCTATCAATACCTCCCTCTTTCGAAACAATCTTGTCCTCAAGATGAGCTCCAGATACTGCTCCATTATCTGTTTTTTTGTTACCCACGAGTTGTCTTGTATTGAAAAGTGTTGCCATTTGATTAGGAGCTCGTCTTACCATGTTTCCGGGTTGAAACTTGTTTGAAGACTTGTTATGGGATACCCTGCAATGTATAATCAGCCAATAACTGCTCGGGTAGCACTGAGCTCCCCACCTCTGCTCCCACAACTTTTTTCAAGAGTGAAACATGGAATACGTTATGTATTTTATCCATCGTAGGTAGAGCAAGCTTGTACGCCATCGCACCTACTTGGGCTTCCACCTGAAAGCACCATAATACCTTGCAGCAAGCTTCTCATTAAGATTCTAGCTAACGATTTCTATCGATATGGACGAAGCTTTAGATAAACCCAATCGCCGACCTCAAATTGAATATCACGACGATGTTCATCTGATTACTTTTTCATAAGCTGTTGAGCTCTTGACAAATGAACCTTCAGTTGATCCAGAACAAAGTCCCTCTCAATCAATTGTTCTTCCATTTCATTCCCCTTTTTTACTCCTGTTCATACTTGAGCAGCATTGGGGGATCGCGGCCATACATGGCTTTGAAAGGCGACATTTTAATCGCAGTATGGAAAGATGAGTTGTACCAAAATTCCGCCCAGGGTAAATGTGTGGTCCACATCCTGGGTTTCTCTCCCGAAAAACATCGGAGTTAAGTTTCTATTGTGCGACTGACGACTTCTGTTTGTCCATCTGTTTGCGGGTGGTATGTCATGTTGTACTTTAATCCCGTGCCTAATAAACAAAATATTTCTTTCTAGAAATAACTCATAAAACCTTATCTCTGTCCGAAATGATAGTCCTTGGAAACCCATGCCATCTGACTACCTCTTTCCCAAAAATGGCAGCGATCTCACCCGCGTAATATAGATGTTTCAAACTGATGTGGTCATAGGCCCAACCCCTGGCCAACTGCCCGGCTCGGCCAGCCCATGGAACACAAAGGCGACCAAATACGCATGGGTGTATCTTCATGAATTCAAGTCTAACCAAGAAGCGGCCAACCAAGAAAAAACATGACCTATAATCCTGACTCACAAAGAACACGCGGCGACATGGAGCCCATCCCAAAACAGGACAGATCAAGTCATGCACCATACATCAAGTTTTAGTTGCCGAAACTTACCATATTTGGAACTTTCTTTAGATGAAAGTTTCCAAACATTTGTTTGGCAACCAGGAGACTTTTTGGTGCCTCTAGGAGCTCCCTTAAGTACTCTAGAAGCGCAAACATGCCATGGACCTGGCGGGTCCATCTGTGCCTTCAAATGAATTGATTGGAGCCGTTTATGGCAAGTGAGATGGTTTAATCACTTGCAAACCAAAACATGGCGTCCAATAGATATTATTAAGGGCCTAAGGAAGCCCACGCCACCATAGGATCAGGTGGATCCCTTTTATTCAAGACTTGCCATATATGGACCGAAGTGCACTTAATGTATTCAGATTTCAACATCTTTATTCCTTGCAACTTGGGCACGTGTTAAAGACCTTCCAAAGCAACCAGGATGTACCTAGACACCTTACATTCACCCCTAAGCTTTCAAGATATGAGTATATACATTTTCCATATTTGCCAAACAAGACATTAATGGCCAACAACCATATACTTTAAATGTATGATTTCCTTTTCTCTTTTTAGGTTTTAGGACCGTTTCTATGAGCACTATATAAGCTCAGCACGACCTCATTGCAAACGCAGACCACTATTGAAATAGAAAGTTGAATACAAAGTATTTTCTTCAAAGCATTGTCTTTGAATCTTGTTCTTGTTCTTTAGAAACTAAGTGTGTGATTCATTTCTTTTCTATTGAAGCCACGACCAAGTTAGTTTGAGAGATACAAACTCCCCTAGTTCACCATTGATTGTGTGATTCGAACAAACCCTCCTCCTTTTAGTTCTTTTTCCCGCTTAAGCCAAGAGAGATTCTCGGCCTTGGGAGTCACGGCTGTACCGCTTGTGAGATTGATACTCAATCTTGTAATCTGAACACATTAAGTGCACTTCGGTCTATATATGGAGAGTATTGAAGAAAAGGGATCCACCTGATCCTACAGTGGCTGGAGCATGGTAAGTTGATTTTGGGCTTCCCTAGGCCCTTAATAATCTCTCATGGATGCCATGTTTTGGATTGCAAGTGATTAAACTAGTTGGTCATCTCACTTGCCATAAACGGCTCCAATCGGTTCATTTGAATGCACAGATGGACCCACCTGATCCAAGGCATGTTTATGCTTCTAGAAGTGCTTAAGGGAGCTCCTAGAAGTACCAAAAAGTCTCCTGGTCACTAAAGAAATATTTGGAGACTTTCAACTAAAGAAAGTTCCAAATATGGTAAGTTTCGGCAACTCCAACTTAATGTATGGTGCATGACTTGATCTGGCCTAGTTGGAGTGAGTTCCATGTCGCCGCATGTTCTCTGTGAGTCAAAATTATAGGCCAGGTTTGGTCTTGGCTGACCGCTTCTTGGTTACCTTTGAATTCATAAAGATACACCCATGTATCCTTTTGCGCGTAATTAGCCGCTTTTGTGTTCCTTGGGCCGGTCGAGCCAGGCAGTTGGCAAGGGGTTGGGCCGATGACCACATCAAAAACCCATGAAGTGACCATACTTTGACAATCTATCCACCACAACCAGTATCAAGTTCATTCCTTTGTTTGGAACTCGGCATTCTCTCCACGAAATCCATAGTTATGTCCTCCCTAATTCTCTCTAGAATGGGTAAGGGCTGAAGAAGACCGCTTGGTGACAATGTAAAATATTTCTGATGCTGACATACATGGCATTCAGATACATACCTTCTAATATCCGTCATCACTCCCTTCTAATAAAACAGCTCGGCTATCCATGTTTCACTCTTCAATACTCCTGCGTGACCCCCACACCTTCCACTATGGAACTCTCACTACAAGAAAACTACCAAAATGCCACTGCATTTTGCGACCACATACGTAGTCGCAAAATTTGCGACCACATTTGCCATGATTTTGCGACCAATTTGCGACTACAGAGATGTAATCGCAAAGTGATCGTAAAAGTGTGACTAAAACCTGTAGTCGCATATTGGTCGTAATACGCAACCATTAAGAGACTAAATTACGACCGTTTTACGACTGCTGTCTGTAGTCGTAAATCATTGGCAAATTTGCCACTGATTTGCGACCACATGATCAAAATTTGAACTGCAGTCACAAATCAGTCGTAAAATAGCGACTGATTTGCGATCACATAGGGTAAATTCACATTTTCCCTAAATATTTTCACATTTACAACTTCTATTTGCATTTTTATGTAAATACTAACCATTATAAGTGACCACATATATACAAAATCATATTAGTATTCATTTAAATTTTAGAGAACATTTGAAATGTATATAAGAGATATAAGGTTAAGGAAATGTGTTAAGTGTTTTAGGTAAATGATTTGTAAATTTGGTAAATTTGGTAAATGTTGTTGTTTTTTTATTAATTGAAATTTGTAAAACTTATAATCAAGTTATCAATCTTATATAATTTAATTTATTTACCAAAATCATAAAATTTAGGGTTTATGGTATTATTTGTGACTGATTTGCCACCACTTTGCCAGTACATTGAGATTGTGGTGGCAAATCAGTCACAATTATTACTTGTGGTTGCAAATCAGTGGTAAATTTGCCACTAATTTGTGACCACAAGATCAAAATTTGAACTGCAGTCACAATTATTACTTGTGGTCACAAATCAGTGGCAAATTTGTCACTACATAGATTTGCGGCTACATAGATTTGCAAAATTGCGACTGATTTGCGACTACATAGATTTGCGACTACAAATTTGCGACTACATTGCGTGGTCGCAAAGTAGTCGCAAATTCTATTTTTGCGACTACTTTGCGACCACATGCATGGTTGCAAAATCGCTGTTTTCTTATAGTGTCTACTAGAATTTGCTTGATAGTGCTTGCTCAAGGTACCACAACCAATTTCCCTTTACACAACTGTCGTCTTTGTATCATAGAGAAATCTAGGTGTGTTGTTGGATCCTCCTGAATATCATCTATCAGTTTTTGCAATTCTGAATTTTGTTCCATATGTTGACTAATATCTTCCAATTGCACTGTTGCAGACACTGTAACCGCCAACAGCGATGAGAGAGTGTCGTACCTTGATAAGGCGTTTGCCACTCTGTTTACGGTACCCGACTTGTACTATATGTCAAAGTCATAACCAAGAGTTTTATCAATCACTTGTGATAATCTAAACTCACCTCCCTCTGTTCGAGAACGAATTTAAGACTTTTCTGATCTATTTTCACCAAAAACCGCCTCCCTAACAAATAGTGTTGCCATTTTTGTACTGCTAGCCATCAATTCTTTGTCATTATCTGAATTTAACCTTTCCCGATCAGTTTGCGCCCTATTGTAGAATGCAATAGGCCATTGGGATTGCATGAATACGGCGCTGAGTCCATAACCTGAAGCGTCAGCTTCTAAAACAAATAATTCAGCAAAATCAGGCAACTTGAGGAATGGTACCTTAATCATTGTCTCTTTGAGCTGCTCAAATGCTTAACTCGCCACGGAATCCCACTGATAAAAAGAACCATATTTTTTAAGTAGAGCGGTTAGCAGCTTAGCTATTATCCCATATCCACTCATGAACTGCCAGTAATAGCCGGTCAGCCCCATAAATCCGCTTAAGATTTTGGCTATTGTTGGTTGCTTCCATCCTACCATTGCTGAATTTTTTTCCCGGATCGGCCTCTACACCATTATCCGAGATAATGTGATCCAGATAGTCAATCTTATTGTTGCCAAATTGACACTTCTTTTGGTTGGCATATAGTTGTTGTTGACACATAACTTCCATCACTTTTTCTAGATGTTGGTGCTTCTGTTCATCCTCACTATATACCCAAATATCATCAAAAAAATACGAGTACGAACCTTCTAAGAAAATACCAAAAAACGTCATTCATAAGAGATTGAAATATCGCCGGAGCGTTGGTGAGTCCGAACGGCATAACAAGAAACTAATAATCCCATCATGCGTCCAGAAGGCTGTCTTGGGAATATCTTCTGTTGGGACTCAAATTTGGTGATATCTGGATTGAAGATCAATCTTTAAGAACACTTGTGATCCACTCAGCTCGTCCAAGAGATCATGGGTATAGGATAGCTATCCGGAGTGGTAACCTTGTTCAGAGTCCGGTAATCCATGCAAAACCTCCAACTTCCATCTTTCTTTTTGACGAGGATGACTGGGCTGGAGAATGGGCTACCACTTGGTTGAATGATATCGGTGACCAAGATATCCAATACCTGTTTCTCAATTTTCTCTTTTTGAATTTGAGGATAATGATAGGGTCTAACCTTCACCGGCCCAGTGCCCTCTTTCAGAATGATCGCATGCTTCTGAACCTGAGAAGGGGTAGCCCTTGAAGATCCTCAAACACCCGCATATATCTTGCCAGTAACTCTTGTACCTGGGGTGCGACTTTCCTGGGTTTTGGGAATTTCTCCGACCGTATGACTCCAAATTTGACGAGTACCCTGATATCATACTACTACACTATCTTCCAGAGGGATTTAAGTGATGCAGCTGATGTGCAAAGCCCTGGTTTTCCTTTGAGCACTACCTTCTCTCCATTTGCTCTGAACTTCATAACTTGCAATTTCCAATTGATTTCCATTTGCCCCAGCATCTCGAGCCACTCCATGCCCAGAATCACGTATGTGCTTCCAAGCCGAATGGAAAGGAAGTCTGGGGTGACTACAATGCTAGGCAGCTCAAGTTACAGCCCCTTGTGAACTCCTCCTCCTCATATGAAAATTCCGGTTGCGAGGAGTACTCCATATCCACTGGTGGCTTCAGCTTTCAGGTTCAGCAACATCACCAATTCTTCGGACACAAAATTGTGAGATGCCCCACTACCAATCATGGTGATGACTTCCCTTCCCCGGATTTTACCTCTTAGTTTCATTGTGCATGGAGAAGACAACCCTACGAGGGTGTTGAGAGATAGTTCTACAAACTCCTAAAGTCTTTTTCCCAGCTCGCTTCCTTTCGTGATTTCCTCGTTGTACTCCGGCACCTCTCTTTCCGAACCACCAAGCCGGATTTGGATGACATACAACTCGCGGAATCTGCACTTATGGCCCCACTCCCCACTTCTCGTCACACTTGAAGCATAAACCCTCTTCTTTATGTCTTGGAGCTCATTCTCCGAGAATTGGCAGAATAATGGTCGTCTTTCTTTGCCTCTGTTCGAATAGGGTTTCGCAAAAGCTCCTTCTCGCCTCGCTTGATACGATGTCGTCCTGGGTAGGGTAGCATTTGGGCTGACCGTTTTTACCCAAGTGGGTCTCAGTGTATGCCGAGTCTTGGCCCATTCCAGCCGCCCCTTCGCTCTAGCTCGTGTCCCATTCCCTTGGGCCTCATGCTTGTTATCTGTTTGAGTCTAATCTTACACTCCTTGAGCAATTGGCATCATGCGATCTAGCCCTTGCGGTTCGAACAGACGCACGCCAGCCCTGATCGATGGCAGGAACCCCATCATGAACAGCTTTCCCAGCACCGGCTCGCAAATTTCCTTGGTCTGTGCAACTAGCATCTGGAATTCTCGGCAAAACTCTCTAACGGTTCCTTCCGGACTCAACGTGAGTAGCCGTTCATCCGGCGATACCGTGCCTCTTATCGCGAAGGTCTCCGGCAGCCGCGCATCATCATATGGTTCCAGCTTCCGAAAGGATTTCTCTCTCGTTTCCAACGGAAAAACTTGAGGGCTTCTCCGTCAAAGCTTACCCCCACAACCCCGATTTTCTCCTCTTCGGAAAACTTTCCAGTTCAATATTCGATGCGAAAGAGCCAGCTATCGACACTACTTCCATCGAACACTAGTAACTCCACACATCTCGTTAATGGATCGATTTATTCGGTGGTCGAGCTGCATTTCCCCGCGACCCTTGTCCTCTGAGTTTGGTGGCTCTGGAATGAATGGCGGTATGGTTAGCAACACTGGCCTTCTCTGCCGTGTCTACCATCATATCCGTCCCGGAGATCACCGACTTGAGTTCTTCACGATTCAAGAGCTCTTCCAGATGATCCAGTACGTTGAGTCAACTCAGCTGCTGCTGGATATTGCTCCATGTCTCCGATCCTCCCAAACTCCACTTGCATCCTCTCGACCGTCTCTTTCAACGTGAGATCAATTTCTTTTCCACTCTCTGTTTTATTCACCATACTTGCAGAACACTGCTATGATACCAAATTGTTAAGAATGAAGATTAGAAAAAGAACTCAAGGTTGTATTCAATTCCCAAGTTCAATACAAGTTCTGTGAATAAAACTATTCACCTTTCTCTACTCGAAATTATCTGATGCCTTCCAAAAGAACCTTCTTTTTCCTTTATTCTCGTCTTCCCACACCAAAAAGCAAATCAAATCTCCCTGTTGATTCTCTCCTTCCTATCCTTGCTTGTCCTCCCCAACCGTGTGTCTACGTGCCTCTGACACTAACCGGTATTTGATCATCCTATGTAGTTAGCTCACTCAACAACTTCTCTTTGGACGTCTCTCCTGGCTGGCCCAATTCCACTTGACCCCCTTCTCTACTGGGCTCTCCCTCTTACTGGCCAAGCTTTCGTGGGTCTCCTGCTGCTGCTTGTTTATGCTCTTCGAGCCCTTTCTTTTGTGATATTCTTCGGTATTGATACATGATCGGTGGATGGCAATCCTCGTACATATCATATCCTTGCAGCCTGTCGTCGTAGCCGGTGAGTCTTGTCCCTATCTCGTCAAAGGTAGGACATGGGAAGTTGTCCATCGAACCTTCTATATTGGTTTTGATAGGTTCATACTCCCTGCCTAAGCTGTGTAATGTAGCAAAAATCTTCATCTTTTTTGTAATAGGTCTGCCAACAGAGGAGAGTTGGTCACATAAAATCTTTATGCCCTTCAAGTAATCGCTCATAGGTTTGTTTGCCTTAGGTAATGGTTTTTAAACGCCTTTGTAGCTCGAACAGCTGGGAAGATGATACCCTTTTGAAATGGTTAGCTAACGACATCCATACTTCTCTTGAGGTGTTGAGGCCAACAACTACGCTAAGGATGTTTTTGGAGAACGACCCGAGCAACCAAGATTTTTACCGCTTGATCCACTTTGAACCAAGTTTGAAAATCTGGGTTTGGAGTTCCGCCTCGTGACTGTGGCTTGCGGCTGTGGGAGAGCTCCATTGACAAATCCGAGGAGGCTTTGGCTGGATTTTTCCGTACCATATAGGGCATGTTCGTTTCGCAGCCGCAGGAAGCTGCGGTTGTATCTTGCGGCAAACTGTTGTTCGTTTGTGCGCCGCAGGTTCCTACGGTCAACCGCTGCGGTCGACCGCAGTAATCGGCGACATAAAATTTTAATCGCTACTAAATTTTAGCGTTGCGGTCAAAAAAACTGCGATAGAACATAAAATGACCAAAATACCCCTATTTCTAATGATAATTACATAAAAAAACCTAAACCTAAATAGTTTTTTCTTCTTTGGCCGCACACCTTTGCCGCACAGCCGTAAAGGGAGAACGCATTTCGTTTCTTCATCTTCTTCCTCAGGTTCCTGTCAGGTTCCTTTCATGGTAGTTTACTGAAAGTATCAACTGTTTTTCTCACAACCATTAATCTATATCTGATAAGTTAGGGTTTGATATGTTATTCTGAGATTTGAACAAAGAGAAGAACTTTTCGATTGTTTCTAATTTGCACAATCCTTCTTAAATTTACTCACTTCATCGGTCGAGCTCTCTTTCCTTGGTGGTATTGTTCTTTCAGTTCCTATTCTTTGTCTTTTTTTCTTTTGTAAAAGAGCATGTCGTTTGCTTTTTTCTGAAGCTATTTAGGGGGTGTGATATGGCGGAATCTTCATATGGAACTACGTTAATAACTGCGGCCGTAAATAAATTTCCCCTTTTAGAAGAAAAAGCATGGTTTTGGAATTTTCTGGTCACATAATTCATCTACAATCTCATATATCTGAAGAACTTTGACATACCTCTGAGTTAATGTGTTCCTTGATAAATTGTGAAAACTTATATTATCTATTGCTTTGATTTCAGCTTAACTATCAGCGAAAGGGAAGTTTGTGTAGCATCGCCTACAATCTCTGAAGCAATTTGGCATCTCAAAGTCTTATTTGTACTTCACTATACTTCAGAATGTCAGATTCTTCTTACAAGTATTGTCAATTAGAATAATTCGAAGGACTGTTTTTGTTTGTGATGGATAGTTTCTCTTGATGCTAGTTTCTGGACATATGTCTATATGTCTATCAAATCTACCATAAGTCCATAACCATTTATAAGAATTTGTATTGATGATGCATCTATAATAAGAAGTTCAAAAACAAAAAGAAAGCTCAAAAACAAAAAGAAAGCGCAAAGAGAAAGATGTAGTTATAAAGACTTGTGTTGAACGCAATGAAATTCTAGAGAAGAAGAACAAAATAGTAGAACAAATGCTCGAGCGTGAGTATGCTTCTAGCGTTGAACGTGTAGTTGAGATACTTAATGAATTACCTGGAGTGAGGAAGTGGTCTCCAGGTATAATGAATTATAAATAGAGAAGAATATCATGCTCATGGTGATGAAGAAGAAGAAGAAGGTGATGGTGATAATGTATATGGTGAGCATATTCCATATGAGCCGACCGGTGATAGAGCAATGGAAATTCTGCGTGACAACATCACAAATGAATATGGTAGAAGATGTCGATTACCATATTAAATATTTTAGTTAAAAATTTGATGTATTATTTTTATTTATTTTAGTTTAATATATAACTTTGATGAATTATTTTTATTTTATTTAATTAAAAAGTTATTTTATTATTTTTAAATTAATTTATGATTTTATTATTAATTATATACCTATATTTAACTAAAAATTTAT
Source organism: Pugionium cornutum (assembly GCA_018901935.1). NCBI lineage: Eukaryota > Viridiplantae > Streptophyta > Magnoliopsida > Brassicales > Brassicaceae > Pugionium > Pugionium cornutum. Next base: position 38,755,461 of record CM032162.1, on the reverse strand, counting down.
AATTATGATTGTTAATAAAAAAATCTTTATTGTACAAATTTATATATATAAATTTATGAAAAAATAATTGTACAAATTTATAAAAATTAAAATATAAATTGTTAAAAAATTATCGTTGCGGCAACAAAACGAACAAACTTACGGTCAAACGCTGCGATCAACCGCGCGACTGTCAAACGAACAATCGTGCGGCGATAATTTGCGATCAACCGTGCGTTTGCCAAACGAACAAATCTGCGGCGACAACCTGCGATCAACCGCGCGATTGCCAAACGAACAACACTGCAGCAGCAACCTGCGGTCAGACGCTGCGGTGATAAAACGAACAACAAAATACAGCGTCTAACCGCAGCGTCTGACCGCAAGTCGCTGCCGCAGGTCGCTGCGGCAGATAAACGAACAGCGCTATAATTTCTTTATGGGAGAACTATGGTAACACAATTGCTTATATTTAACGAAGGGACTGATACCATGTGAGAAGAAAGATTCCAGAGAGAGAAATTTAAGGAATAAAAACTATCATTATTTTTGGAGAAAAACTCGTTACATGTCTTGGATACAAGCGATTCTTTTATAGGTAGGATATTGTGTCTCTATACATGACATATGTCTACTCTACTCTACGGTTGCCTAACGTTATAATTATGTCTGTGTTATCAGCTGTATGATCTTTGTGTGTATGTTGTCCTTTGTATGCAGGTCTTTTTGATCGACCTTTGTTGCTGCGTTTTGACGTTGGGCTTGTTAACATTGAGTCCGATGGTATTTATAAAAACTAGTTTGATGACTCATAAAATTTTTAATACCATTTATGCTTTGAAATTTTTAATATGATACTAGTATTTTTTTTTATAAATTTATTTAATTTCCTTCTTCAAAATTTTTAGAAGTCAAATTAATTTTATTTAAATTAGATGTGTTTTAATTGATTCCTTTTAAAATTTTAAGAATTGGAAAATGTAATTTGTATTACTTTGTGCATATTCAAATTAAATTTTCTTATTTTTTATATAAATATTTCATATATGAGTTATATTTCATTATATTTATTATTTAATTTTAGTTACTAAGATACACTAATGTATTATATATGAATACTTATTAAGATTTTCTACTTTACATATTAAATTTAATTAATAATCATTATATTACATTTTATGAAATTATTATTATTGATTATTAAAATCGAAATTTTTTTAAATTATATTTTTTATAATAATAATAAAAGTAAATATAATAAAAAAATTTAAATTATGTTATAAACTGTTATTTTTTATTTAGTTATTTTTGAAAATAATTTTATTTTATTATTAATAATGTTTCATTATAGTTTCAACTATAATATATTGTAAAAAAATTTTAATGGTTTTAATATTTGTAAATTTAATTTGATTTTAGAATTTCATGAAATTATTTTTTTTATTTTACAAATAAAATTTCATTTAAATTAAGTTGTATTTATATCATATATTTTAATTCATATTTTTAATATTGAAAGAAGCGGAAAACGGTAACTTGTATCACTACAAGAAATAGCTCATTAGCGTTAAAATTTTGCGATGGAACTATTCCGTCACTAATTAGCGATAGATTAATGTCTACTTTACAAAAAAATGACAATTCGACGGAACTTCGTCATAATTTAGAAGTTTATCAATTCGACGGAAATTCGTCATAATTTAGAGGTCTATCAATTCGACGTTAATTCGACACAGTTTAAAGTGCATTAACATCGTATTTACGTTGAATCAGCAAATCGTCCTTAAAACGTTGGTAATTAGCAACTAATTGACATTAATTCATTTTAGTCCCAATTTAACATTGGATTAACGTTTATTTTCATATCGGAAAACATGTGGTATTTGAATTGTACCTAACTTTGTACGATGACTATAGTCATCGTGATATCATTGGAAAAGCATTGGTAAATTATCGCTAATTCGTCACAAAAATTTTCGACCTTAATCCGTCGTAAGTATCCGACGGTAATCCGACGTAACTTCCAAAAAATTTTCTATAAATATATTATTTCCCATTTCAACACAATTCACTACAAAATTATTTCTCGCCAAAGAATTCTCATAGTCTTTCATTATAAGGTCTATATTGGAGTTAAGAAATTGGATGTACATGCATAAAGATGCTAATGGATCAGTGTCTAAAGAATTCTACAATGTAATAGAGATCTTCATTTATCAATCAGGAAATGTACCACTAACTTTGGAAACCAGTAAAATGTTTTGCCCATATTGAAAATGTAGAATAGGAAATTCATTCTTATTAAAACATTGTGGAAACATTTATTAAATAGAATATTTACACCAACTTATTATTTTTTGTTTCAACATGGTGAAGGTTATAGAAGGTATGATGTAGGTGGAAAGGTTTGCAATATTACCGATGAGATACATAACTAAATCATGTCCTTGAAATCATCATAACCAATCGGAGTTTTAAAGTATCCCGACATAAAATTTAAAAATGTCTTACGAGAGAAAGAGAAAAACAATCTTCCAAAGAATATTCCCCCTCACTCATCAGGACAATTGAGCAATATTTTGATTCTTTGAACAGTGGAGCTGATCAAACTACTCACTGTGTCCACTGACTTCTCATTGAGGTCTCTTGTCCTTGCGGTTCGACCGGAGATAAGGATCTGAAAAGCCACCGTTAGTAGAGTTCCACCGTCATGATCACCACCATCACCAGCCTCCTCGTCCGCCGTTGCCGTGGCTCGCCGGCCGTCGGTAGAGATGATGAAACCAGAAGGAAGGATTTGAATATTGGAAGGGTCAAATTCACCAGAGATGGCGACTTTCATTGTATTCATGTCGATTGGAGCGTACACTAACATTCCTCCTAGTGAGTCAATGTAACAGTCTTGGAGCATCAACATGTCGTTCTCATCTGAGTCTTGTTCCATCATCATCATCCGAATATTTTCTTGTTGTGTAGACTAATTAATATTCGTTCAGTTTAAATAATAAAAGAGTTATATATAACAACCAAATATTAACTATTTATAGAAGCCCGTTGGAAAAATGAATATGTACCCGGAGAATGGTGACGCAGTTGGTTTCATTTGATCCGGTAAAAATACGAGCGATCTCAGAGAAAGCGTTTCCATATGAAAGAACGTCCCACTGTATAACAAACGTGATGTGTGGTTAAACGCTATTTAATACAACAAATAAGAGAGAAAAATATAATTTATAAGATTTAGTGCATTCATGTTTTTGTGGATAATACAGAAGTTTTAGACTTTTGTTCCATCATCATCGACACCCAAAAATTCTAGCCATAACACTAACCATAGTTGTAAATATGTTCAAAAATTCATGGAAAAGAAAAACAAGAACGGATTTTAAGTTGGTCCAAGTAATTCTATTTTTCTATGATTATCTGGGTGCTAAAAACGAATCATCACTACAATAAATAATTAAAAAATCTAGATTTAAATGATTTTAAAGATGTATCAAAATATTTGAATATTTAGTATATATTATTACATATCTGTTCCAAATAAAAACTTGAAAATGTAACCATACTTACTTAACCTGTTACTAAATATTTTTAAAATCCGAACCTAAACCATATAAAGAGACTAAGATATACGTTACAAAATCCATAAATTTAATGGTGAAGTTAGCAAAAGAAAGAACCAAACCTGTTGACGAGTGTCCAAGTTTCGCAGGAAGTTGAAGACTTGCAAAGGAGTGAGAGGGACCGGAAGAGAAGACGCAGCACTGACAACTAAACCGGATGGTTGACCGGCCTCGATGCTCATACGGATCGAGACTCTCACTCCACATTTCGCCTGCTGCGGAAAGTTTACTTTTCCGGACATAGTCAACATTTCGTTGAAGTTGGTTAACATTCTCTCCCCTAATTTCATTACATTTCTTCTTCCTTCTCCTGTCCTTATAACTACCAAAAGAGTTATATAATACGTTACACCCAAAACTGTCATAATTTAGTCAAAGTCCTGACCTCTTTCCACATATATGTCCTGCGTACGGTTAATTAAAGCATAATATATTTTTTACCTCGTCGCAACTATAGTATCATTAAAACAGGTTATGAGAAAAAAACTTCATAAATCATTACAAAACAAGATATATCAATTAAAAACATTTTTAAAAAAATATAAATCCTTAAAATCAGATTATCGAATAAAAATATTTAGGTAGAAACGCGTAAATATTTTTATTTTTATTTTTAAGCCAGTACATTTATTTTATATATATATATATATATATATTAGACGCACAACTATTTTCCAATCTCTTTATACATAGAAGAAAATTAAGACAATACAGAATGAAAGTTTCAGATTTTTTTTACTTGTGTTTCTTTCAGCACAACTGAAAAATTATCGGTAAACTGCAATTATCGTCAAAATAAGTGCCACTAAACTCAAAAATATATATATAAAAATAGTAACTTCACCACTACAATATACATATGACAAATTTATTTAAGTCGTAAGTAAGATAGGTCGTACCTTCGCTCCAATCAGTAGCGGGAATGGTAGGGATGGAGGTGAGAGCCATCCTCTCACACATTCTCTCAAGCGCAAGGATCCAACGCTTAGATCCATAACCTGAGCTCCCACTTAATAGCTCTCTATACATCTCATGTGTATCCGATTTATCGTCAACTTCCACATGCTCTATCCACATCACCTACGTCCATTTTTTTTCAATTAACATCAATCAAAAATATATATACCCTTTTAACACATAAAAAAAAGAATAATATATATATAGACATAGGTGATGTGAGAGTGTACCTTGGAGTGAGCATTGGGCAAGGCTTGGATGAAGCAACCAGAAGGACGCTTATAGCAAGAAGCATTGACTTGGTCAAAGTTTTCGATGTTATGTGACACGTCAGCAATAATCCATAGCCCTTCGTCGATCTGTTGGCAACACCTCAGGATTACGAACTCCCTTGGTGGTACCAGCGGCGACACAATATGTAGTTGCTCCCACATCTGTCCATTTCATTCACATTCGAACACACATTCATTTTTAATGTAGATACATCTTTACATTATTATTTGGTGAAACCATTTATTTATTTTTAATAAATTCATTTTGTGTTGAACGGATATCAATCTTGATATATTTGTTATCCAGTTTTGTATTATTATTATTTTAAAAAAAATAACTTTTGTCCCTACACATTGTAATGTTCTTTTAAAAAAAAAGAAGACGAAATCTATACCACTTGTATGACATTGCAATTTTCTTTCAAAGGAAGCTCGGATCCGATGACATGAATCGTCTTGGCCTTGTTGACAATCGTTGGAAAAAGCTCTTTCCATTTCTCCTACGACCATAAACAACAACATTTTATGTTCTATAGCATATGTATTTAAAATATATATGTATTTAAAATCAATAGCATATGCTCCATTTTCAGGCCTAATCAAATAGTTCTCACTTTTTATATTGCTGACTTACCGAATCTAGGAACATCTCGATCAAGTTTGTTGCTTCTATAGGAACCACCGTGACATCTTTGGACGATTCAATGCGGGCACTCGAGCCTCTAAAATGTCTGATCGCGTGCGAGAACTTCTCATAGTTCTCTTGATCAATCAAATTTGTTCCGTCGATAGAAGACTTAATCCAAAAAGGTTCCTCATTGGAAAACAACCTTTTGAGCTCTTCAACAGCACTTGCTGCCGTTTCGAACAACTGTCTTATCTCCTCTTCGGACAGTGGGATGGCTTGGAACGTTGGTGGCTCGGAGAGGTTGCTTGGATCAGTTTCGTACGAGCTGGTGCGAGTATCAAAGATTTGTTGTCTTTGAACAGAAGCTAATGAATCCACCATAGTTGCTTGGTTGGGGTTGTTCTTCGATATAAAGTTGGCAATTTTGTCACGCTAAAACCCAAATGAAATGGTCACGTAAAACACTAAAAAAACTATTATATGTTTCTTCATCGTTTCACCATTATAAACTTTTATACTCGTAAAGAATATAACGATTGATAAAATAAATATCGAAAGATATATAATAATAAAAAAGTGATAACCTGCTCTTTAAGATGGAGGTTTTCCAAACGCAGTTTTTGGAGATTATGTTCGCGTTCTTCAATACCAAAAGAAGGACCACCACAAGTCGGACAAATCACATTCTTTAAAGCCTCTAACATTGCTTCGTTCTCACATTGGATTCTTTCGTTTTCTCCACGAATTAATATGTTAGAAGATCTTTCATCTTGAACCTATAAATGATATATAGTTATAGCATTGAAATAAATTAAAAGATTAAACTTTTCAAAAGGATTTGGCAAAGATGAAGAATACTTTGCTTTGAGTTCTTTTGTTTTGAAACCAAAATTTGATTTGGTCGGACTCGAGTTTCAGCTCTTTACATAACAACTGTCGTTGTGATTCGCCTGGATGGGGACATTCCTTAAAGTAACTTAACTCAATTGTAAGAAATCAAAATCAGTTATTAAAATCAAAAAATTCATGTATATGATTTTTTGTATAAATTAATAAATAAAATAATAAAAATATTACGCTTCAAGTCTCTGGATCTGTTGAGGAGTATAGCGATGACAAATCCTCTTTCCTTTTCTCTTGGCGTTTACCAAAGGGAATTGTTCATTGCCTGAGCTCCCACCACCATCACAATCCATTTTTGTTTTCACCAAAATTTTCTTTTACAAATGATAGTTTTGATTTTGTTAATGCAGAAGTTGATTAGCATTTTATATGGACGAGAAATGGTGTAAGGATAACTCAAAATTTTACATTAGTTCATAAAAGGAAAAAATAAAAAGGTGAAAGCTGGATATTTACTATTGGAGTGGGTAAAATTTTATATTAAAAGGTAATTTTAATTAAAATATGTATTACAAATATAGACGTTTACCATGTGTACAATGTATCAAGGGTGACCCTAATATTTTTTTTTAAAAGTGTATAAAATTGTGAACCTAATCGAAACTCAAATTATTGGCAGAGGATTTATTTTTAGGTCCAATTCATTTTTTGAGGACGAATTTAACCCAGTTAAATAAAAATAAATAAAATTATATTTTAACTACTAAAGGTAAGCAAATATATTTCTATAAAAATTGAAATATTCAAAAGAATGAAATTTCAAATTGCTTTTCTGGTAACAAAAGTTTTATATTGAATCCAAAATTCGTTATAATAAGTATATAATTTAAAACCATCGCCCACATATCATCTAGTTATTGATAAAAGAACATGTCACCTAGTTTTAGAACCTAGTTATTACCACTTTATTTATATAACAGGAAATTATATAAAAAATATATTAAATTTAGTGTCATTTCAATTGTATATATCTTAAAGTTTAGTAGGATCTAAAGGTATCTTAATAAATTTTCTGTAGAAAGTTATCAAATTTAAATAAATTCATCATTAGTGTTCTAAATATTAATTAATTGGTTTATTATTACTATGTTTCTCTTATAAAAATGATTTTAGTAGATATAAAGATAGGAATTAGAAAAGGAGAATGGAAATTTTCATTAAATATGATAATATAATTTATTGTACATCACCTTTTAGAAATAATAACAGCTAATTCAACAACTAATAAAATTAGTAATGCAGAAAGAAAATTTAGAAAATAAAAATTTGGAAGAAGAGAAAAAATAGAAAGAGTAATCTAAATTTTAGACGTACGCGCCTCCGAAAGAGGAAAAAAAGTTATTGTCAACATTTAAGATTGAAATTTTGAAAGAGTAATAAGATAAAATATCATCTTTTAACTTTATCTTCCAAATCTAGTATATTAAAAATAAAATTTCTAAAATAGCACAAATTATTATGTGAAAATAATTATTTATCTCAAATATATTATATATAAAGTTAAAACATAATTTTTGTATTGACTTTTTTTTAATTTTTGGTTTAAATTTATTTTATTAAGATGAGATTTTTAGTTATTTTACTATTAAATTTATGTTATTTTGTAAATTTAAATGATTAGTAATATATTTGTAATAAAAATTTAAAATAGTGTTATTTTAAACCATTGTCCATATTGAAAACATATTGTTGAAAAAGTTCTAATACTTTACGGGCCCATAGTCTCCCTTCAGCCCAATATCAATATGTAATCTTTTTTTCTGACTATTACTTTATTAAATAAATATAAGAGTGTTGATCAAATATTACAAATTGTTTTAGAAAAGTATGGATAAATATAAAATATTTTAGAAGAAAGTTCATATGATAAAAAATTTGTGCAGAGCAATCCGCCACTTGATTAGAAAAATGATTGACTATACCAAAATTTATATTAATCTGTAATTTATTTCGAAAATTGGTGTTTTTTAAAATTTTTTTATTTGCCGTCTTTTGCTAAAATAGATGTCGTAATTTTATTACAAGTCTTTGCAAAACTACGATAAAAGTATTTCTTGCAAATTACTATTATTAATTTGTAGTTAGAACAAAAAATGTGATTTTTATCAAGAAAATATATTAACCTGTTAAACTCATATGAAAAGCATATGATAATTTTGTCTCTTTATTTGCCAACAGTTTAATAAATATTTGAATAATATTCTAAAATAGTATTTTTATTTTTTTTTTCTAAATACAACACTATCAAATTAAAATTCCAAAAATACCACAAATAATTATATAAAATTATTTATTTACTCTAAATAAATTGTACATAAATTTAAAACATTGTATTTGGATTTTTTTTTAATTTAAGATTAAATTTTTTCTATTAAAATATAGTTTTAATGTATTTTATTTTTAAATTTGTGCTATTAGTAAAAATTTAAATTAATGATGCTATTTTTATAATAACAATTTAAAATTATACTATTTTAGAGAATCGCCCTAAATATTTTCTAATATCTACTTTTTATACAAAAATTGAGTATAATTTTAGTTCAGTTAACAAAAAAAATATTTATGGCAAATTAGAATTAGAATCTGATATATGTTTTTGGTAATTCGAGCTTTTATATAACAAAATCAAATAGATGTGGGCAAAATTACAAAAAGAAACTAATATTATCAAATCCAAACATGAACCAAGTTATGATATAACTAAATAAAATCAAAATATTTAATCTGAATTAATTAATTTTGAACCGAACCAAATCCAAATTTTAAAATAAAGCCGAATTAACCGAAAGTCTTTAACCTAATACTTTTAACTATATAGAATATATTCAATTCTATAATATTAATTTAAACTAGTTAGTTAATTATTATTTTTTTACTTTTTTAAATCAAAATCAATCGAAAATAATTTGATTTCTAATACGACTTAAGCTGGCGCCCACCCGACTAGAGGGAATGAGAAATTAATAGAGTACAAAACTTATTTTCAAATTTTACTTTATTCTGATCGTTCAGAAGACGATCATAAAGTCAGTGAATGAAGTTCTCCGTTTCTTTCGGAGATGATGAAATCCAAAAACTCATAAATCCAAACATTTTATATCCAAAATTGAATTATACTTCTTTGTTTTTGAATAATAAATGTTTTAAAGTTTTCATATTTAATGAAAAACTTGATTATAAATACATTATTTTGTGATTAAAAATTTCATAGAATTATAATCAATAATAAATCAATAAATTAAAAAAATATATAATTATAATTCATCATCGTTAAAATATAGAAATACATTAAAAAATTAAAAATTTATCTTTATGAAACAAAATAAAAACTATAACTATCTTTCATTTAAAAACAAATGAATATAATTTAATCTAACATATATGCAGTTCATATTGATCGTATAATTAAAATCTTGAGAAAATAATTGAAAGTATGTAATATAATAAGATTTCTTTGGTTAGTTATTAATATAATATGAAATTTTCCCACCTAATACAATGATTATTTGCGTGCTTCCTCCCACACTTTCAGCCCCTAATTTCATGTAACCTTAATACACGTATTTATTTAACATTATCGTTATTATATTGCCACCGTCTCTTCATAATCTAAAATGGTAGCTACGTTGACTTTAGCGCAACATTAATTTTCTTCTAATTTTTTTTTTAATAATTTTTAGTTATTGACTATTGCATTTTGTTCATCATAAAGACTATATATTAAAATCGAGCAAATCGATGAAGAGAAACAACCAAAGAGTAGTAAGGTCTCTCTTGCATCCTTTTTGCCAAAGCATCCAAATTATTTGATTAAAAGTCATAGACCTCTGAAAATACAGCAAACTATAACTTAAAATATGTTAAAAGGTATATAAAGTAACAAAGACGCGGATTCAACTATCTAATGTCAACCTTCGATCATATGCAATGCTGTCCTTCTTCATTACATTTTATACAAATTTATTTGCTATTATATAATGTATTAAATCCCCCTCGCATTTATATACAAGCTTCTGTTCGTCTTCTTCGATCTTCTCAAACTCAATTTCATTTTCACTCGTTGAATCTTTATATCTCGTTGATTAACTACAAATACCAATGGGCAACTACGTTTCATGCGCTCTAAACAAACCATCATCGTCTGAATCATCGTCACCGGCGGCAAAACTGATTCTCCCGGACGGTGTAGTGCTTGACATTCACGCCCCGACGAAAGCAGCCGAGCTCATGATGGATACACCAAGCCATTTTCTAGTCGACGCCAAATCGTTAAAGATCGGCAGGAAATTCACCCCACTGGCTGCGGACGACGACCTCGTCCTCCGAGGTTGTAACGTGTACGTCGCTTTCCCGATGACACGTGTCACTTCGGCAGTCAACGCCTCCGACATGGCTCGACTCTTCCTCGCCGGTAAGAAACGCGTTAAAAGCAGTGACCAAAGGAGAGTATCGCCGGAGGAGGAGAATTGTGACGTCAGACTGATCGGACCAAAGCTGAATCTGGAAGATATAGAAGAATTCTCGGCGGCGGAGTTTATTCATCGGATCTCTGTTTCGAAATCTAAGAAGCCACAGTTGGAGACAATAATAGAAGAACACGTGTCCTGATCTAACGGACATCCAATTTATTATTTTTTAATTGTTATTTCTTTTTTGCTTAACTCTTCGCCAAAGTGCCTCTTTTTTATGGTAATTGATGTACTGAAGGAACCGAGAAAAAAAAAATGTTCGAGAATTAGTGATAACCTTTTCCATTATGTAAAAATGTATATATATTTATTGGTTGTTACTCGGTAAAGATTAATATTTGTTTAGTTTATTTTGATGAACAAAAACAAATCTTTTTCTTTAATAATGTGTGTGTTCGATAATAAAATGTCCACCGCTTCTTTATTCTTACAAGTTACAAGATACCCGTTATAAAAAAACGTGAGGGTTAATTCCATCCAATCAAAATTAAATCCTAGGAAATTAATCAAGCCATTATCTTGGATGTGAAGGATTGAGATACAATGCGAGAGAAATGATGGTAGTGGTAGCAATATTAATTACAATGGTGTAATGGATAATATATCTACTAACGTCTAAAATGAGCAAGAATTTGTATGTCATGATTAATATGTAGAAGAACATGATAGAATTCATGAAATAGTTAGTGTTGCTTTTCATAAAAGTGTTAGTGATCATATAGAATAATCTAACATAGACACAAAGAGATCTTATGATATGATACACGCAACAAACCAACCAATATATCATGGATGTAGAGACGGGCAATCGAATTTATCATTAGTTGGTACGATCATGAACATTAAAACTAATTATAATTTATTTGAAATCTGCATAGATGATTGAGATGATTTGATAAAAGAGTAATTATCAGAGGATAATTTGTGTGATGCATCATATTATGAGATAGAGAAGGTTATATTCAGTCTTGGTTACCATCTGAGATGATAGAGGTGTGTGTTAACAACTATATAATTTTTTGAAATATAATGATAAGTTACATGAATGTAAATTCTGTCAAAAATCAAGATATAAACCTCAAGGTAATAGTTGGTCTAAAGTTTTGTTTCAACGGATGTGATACCTTCCTATAACTGATAAGTTAAAACAAATGTACCAATCTAAGAGGACGTCTGCATCGATGAAATGGCATGCTGAACATTCACAGGAAGATGGAGAGATCATTCATCTATCAGATGCAATGGCGTGGAAGCACTTCAACAAATTGCAGATAAACTTTTCTAAATAAACTAGAAATGTATATCTTAGTTTATGCACTGATGGTTTTTGTCCATTTGGTATGTCGGTGAGGCAATATTTGTTTGTGGCCCATAATCGTAACTCCATACAAATTTCCTCCGAATATGTTCATGCAAACCAATTCCTATTTTTGAACATCTTAGTTCTTGGCCCTAATAATCTTAAGCGGTCTCTCGATTTGTTCCTACAACCGCTATATCATGAATTGAAGGTATAAACCTCAAGGTAATAGTTGGTCTAAAATTCTGTTTCAACGAATGTACTACCTTCGTATAATTGATAGGTTAAAACAAATGTACCAATTTAAGAGAATGACTCATCGATGAGATGATATGCTGAACATTCACATGAAGATAGAGATCATTCATCCATCTGATGCAACAGCTTGAAACACTTCAACAAATTGCACATAGACTTTGCTAAACAAACTAGAAATGTATATCTTGGTTTGTGCACTGATGGCTTTAGTCCATTTGGTATGTCGAGGATGTAATATTCGTTTGTGGCCGTAATCATAACTCCATCCAAGTTTCCTCTGGATTTGTGCATGCAAAGAGAATTCCTATTTATGAGCATGTTAATTCTTGGCCCTAATCATCTTAAGTGGTCTCTCGATGTGTTCCTACAGCTGCTAATTCATGAATTGAAGGTATAAACCTCAAGGTAATAACTGAAGGTATCTGGTTGGACAACACATGGGCAATTACCTTATCCGTATTACATGAATCGAACTGATGCGTTTAACATGAAACATGGACGGAGAATCTGTTGGTTCGATTGTCACCATCGATTTCTACAAATGAATCACCCATATATGTAAAAAAAACAAGCGTCTATTTAGGAAAAACAAAGTTGTTCGTGTTTCCCCACCAGTGTACCTTACAGAAGAGGAGATCAAATCACAAATAGATCACTATGGTGCACAAAAAACAAGCAAGCGTGTGGGTAATTGGCACATTCCAACTAATACACCAGATGGATAACTTGAACATCACAATTGGCATAAGAAAAACATATTTTGGGAGTTCCCATACTGGAAAGACTATTGTCTCAGACACAATCTTGATGTCTTGCACATAGATATTTTTTTTTGATAACATTATTGCATACGGTGTTGAACATGCAGTGGAGGACAAAAGACAGCGTGAATTCGAGGTAAATTTGCCTGAAATATATTCGAGAAGTGAGTTGCATCTTGCGAATAATGGGAAAGCACCAATACCGATATTCATATTGAGTGCAGAAGCAACAACGGTCTTATTTAATTGGATTGCTGATGAGAGCACTAGACCAAGTGGCCAGCCAGATCGTGAAGATGGCCGACCAGAAGGCCTGCCCGAGACAGCCGGCCCGATGGCCAGGCAAAGCAATACCACCGGCTCGATGAGCGATAGGGCTGGGCCGACCAACACCGCCGGCCCGACTGACCAAATGGCCGACCCAACAGGTGGCGAGGCGGCCAACACCACTGGCTCAGCTGGCAACATGACCGGCTCGATTGACATTCCGGCCGGCTCAAATAGCAACTTGGCCAGCTCGAACCACGGCATAGCCATATCACATGGCAAAACAGCCAGCTCGAACACCACCTTAGAAAACTCGGACCAAATCACCAGCCAGCTTCAGGACATGGATCTAGAGGAGAGTCCTGCCCCTATGGTGCCACTAGGAGCAATGACAAGAAGCGGAACTCGAGCACTCTACCACAAGTTCAGTTTGTTCGTGGAAAAGCTCCTAGAAGACCAAGGCAAATCAACAATGGGCCAAGAGTGCAACAATCAAGTCAAGGGTTCTCACTTCACCAAATTACTCCAGAGGTTTCGGCTCTCGTGGCAAAGGAGGTCAAAGCCCAACAATATATCAACCTACTCCAAGTCCAACACTAGGAGCTAGGCGCGTGCAAGCCTCAAGATCGGCCACTTTCTATTTTTTTGCCGAAAGGTAAGAAGATAAGTTTTCATCATTATATGTTGCCTTTTCTGTTTTTATGGTAGGATCTAGTAGTTTTCATT
>CM032162.1:38684050-38740815 GCA_018901935.1 Pugionium cornutum | reverse complement strand
ATACAAGCCTTGATTCAAGGATGTATGCGCGTGGGCTGTTTGTAGAAGATTAGGTGAGAAACTCAACCTTAGGCTTCTGGATAGGGGGTTTCTGGTTGGTAAACGATGGAAGGGTGAAGTGAACCACACGAGGGGTAATGAACCTCGTGATAAATCACAAACTTAGAGCTAGGAGGGCTGGTCTCAACTAGGTTCTAAGCGCACAAGATTCTTAGAGAGAAAATTTGTAGGGGAAAAGTTCTACTTTATTAATAATCAAAAAGGTTGTCAAACTACAATGCTGGAAGGAGCTTTATTAATATGCTCGACAGCTTGACCTACTAGGGTCGACTCAAATAAGAAAAAGGAAAGTTTACAAAAGTGCACAAAAGGAAAAAATACAAAAGTGTATAACCGAAAAAGGACCTATTCCTAAAATGTTCTTGACTCAAAAATGTAAAGCAACTAGATCCTACCCTGCAAAACAGAAAGAGGCATATATTCGAATGTAAACTTACCTTAACTCACCTCACGGCCAAGAAATGGAAGGTGGCCGTCCTTGTGGCATGCACGCGCCTTGCTCCTAGTCTTCGACTTGGAGTAGGGTTAAATATCTTTGGGCCCTGACCTCTCTTGCCACTAAAGCCCAAGTCTCTGATGTTCCTTGTGTTGTTGAGAAGCCTTTGGACTCTAATTTGCTCTTCTGGCCCATTGTCCTTAGCTGCTCTTCCTCTAGGAGCTTGTCGACCCATAAGCTGAATTTGTGGAAGAGTGCTCTTGATCTGCTTCTTGTCATTGCTCCTGGAGGTACCACTGGTGTAGATACTTCTTCTAGGTGCATGTCCTGGAGCTGGTAGCTCCTTTGGTCCGAGTCCTCTTGTGTAGAAGTGGAAGTGCGCGTGTACTCGGCTGGATCGGCTGTACCGGCTGGATTGTGCGCGGTACTGGCCGGAATGACTTCAGGACCGGCCAAGTTGATCCCGGAGTCGGCGGTGTCATCAGGGGGACCGGCGGTGTCATCCCCGTCCCCACCAAGTGTGCCGGAAGCTTGGGACTCTCCGCCGGCAATGTTGACCGGTCTGGTCGTATAGGTCGAAGGCCCGGCGGTACTGTCTGGTCCGGCAGGCGCGCCAGATGGTCCTGCTGTCTCGGGCAAGCTTCCTGGTCGGCCAGTCTGGTCTCCTGGCTGGATGTACGACCTGATGTCCTCATCAAACCTGTACAGCCGATCCAGCCGATCCAGCCGAATACAGCCGAGTTTGAGATTCATACAAAGCTTGGTGGATCATACCAATGTGGATTTGATGCGGAAAACTTGTACATGCTGCGAGTTCCACCTACTAAAGATCCCATGCTCTCATGCAGTAGCTGCAGCGGTGACCAAAAAGATAAATGTTGATACACTCGCAAGCACCGCATTCACTACCGATTTTTGGAGAAAGGCATATGTACACAGTGTTTATCCAGTGCCCGGTGTTATTAATACACCTTCTGTGAATGATCATCTTCTGGAAATTAATTTGCTTCCGCCAGCAACTAGACGACCTCCTGGCCGTCCTAGAAAACAACGGATGTTTTCTGAGGGAGAGTTTAGAGTTAGTATTACCGTAAATAATTATTTTATCATAAATAATATAATATCATAGCTATTAAGCATGGTAGTTGTTAAGAAATGTTTTATCTAGTTACTAATTACGTTTATTTCAGGGTGTAGTGAGAAGACGCATAACAGTTTGTAGCAGGTGTGGGGGTCTGGGCCACAATCGGGCAACTTTTAAAATGCCTATATGAAGTACCTATGAAGTTGGTGGGAGATGGGGGGCAATGATGAAGCAGGGATGTTTCCTAGTGTTTTGTGATATGATAAGTAATTTGAAAGTGGGTTTTTTGATGTGTTATATTAAGGTAAACCCTAAAACGCTAATCCGCAATGTTTTGTGTTACCTTAACGGCATTAGAAGTGGGGTTTTTTGATGAGTTATATTAAAGTAAACCCTAAAATGCTAATCCGCAATGTTTTGTATTGCCTTAACGGCATTAGAATCTTTTGCCCTTCATCTCTGGGAAATGTACATATTGATCATTATATGTTATTTACTAGTAACTGTCTCAGTTTATGGTTACATGCTTTTGGTTGTTGTAACGTCTAAATCAAATCTAAACAATCGTTAAAAAAACCAATAGCCATATTGATCAATATAATGATCTTATGTAATAACTGTCTCAGCCTCTGTGTCCCTTATATTGGTTGCTATAACATCTAAATCGAATATTATCAACCATACTAAAACATGTACACATAAACATAAACCGTTTACACATAACCGAGATAGAACATAGTATTTTACAAAATTTAGTTCAACTAACATAAGAGTTCATAAAAGACACATCATAAAACTAAACAAAGAGTAGCAGTCAATTAGCTTCGATGGTGTCCACAAACTCCTAAGAAAACATAACTGCAAGCCTTTGGGATTCCCAAGAAATGATATCTGGTGTCACGCCTTTGCATCCTTCAAGCCCACTAACGGAGTGTGCCTGGATCAGAAGCAATGATGTAACTGCAGAGTCAACATAAATTCCATTCTGAAGTATACCTCTGAACCTCACAACCGAATAAGGTTTTGTTTGGGACACCATATTTTTGAAAGGGGTTTTTTGAGAATATACAGAATCATCAAGGATATCGGGTTAAGATCCTTCTTAACGGAAGTATCAGAGCGAAATCCAATATTGCAATCAAGGACATAAACCATCATAGTCGAACTGTCCACGCACACTCCAACCCAGTGTTGCTTATCCAGATTGAAAGGGAAGTAAATACGCGGCACGACTGCTGGGTTGTTATCCAACCTGAAATAAACAAATATGTCGTCTTCAAACTTGAAACGAGACCTATCTTTAGATGCAACCCTCGTGAATTTGGTGTGCTGTTTCATTAGTATTGACACAAAAGTCGTATAAATGAAGAGAACATTTTGGCTGCGATCGTGCTCTCTATTGTACATCAACTGAGTCAAGTGCATTAGCGCATCAAACATCTTGCAAAAAAGAAGTGCAATTACATTAGTAGATACTAATAATATAGTAATTCTAATAAAAGGAACTACTTACTTTCGGAGATATCAGTTTCATCCGTTCGGCTATGTCGGCTACATCTCTGTTGGTGACGGTAATCCCCTTGGGCAAGTATATAGCACTGCCATTCAACACGTTAACGTTTGAATTACACGACTAAAGAAGCTATTAACAGATAAGAGACTTCAGTATACATTAATTGATACACTTAGAATTTTTTCTTCAACAATGTATGTAGCTTGACAAACTTTGTAGCATAGTCGATCTCTAGGTCAAACCCATGTAGAACAGAGTGGGGCTCTTGTGAGACTGCCATCAGTTTTCTATCACATTCGAAGTCCTTAAGCACGTTAGGTGTTGTCCTCTGCCGTTTGCTCTTACGAGGCTCTTCTTCTTCATCCTCTTGCGTATCAACTTCTTCATCCTCTTGCGTATCAACTTCTTCATCCCCGACGTCTTCAGCAGCAAATTTATCATTTTCCTCTTCTGTGTCACGTTCCACATCACCTGTATTGATGTTCTCCTGCGAAAATCCAAGCGAGAAGGAAGGAATGGATAACAGAAAATCCGGGTCATTGTTGATATATGGGGTGTTCCACTGGTTGACATGGTAGTCAAACAATTCGATGTAACGGTTAACAATAGAAATAACAGTGATCAATTTGTATTCAAAAAACTGAATTGTTTTACCGCATCCAACGTGTCTCCTTCAAAGTCCATCTCCGTAGCTTCATTTTGATCACCGACTGGTTCATTAGCAGTGGGTGGAATATTTTCATGAGCAACATCCTGTTCGAAAAATATCAATAATGAGATACCCATATTGTTAACATGTTATCTTATTCCTTTACGCATATAAATAACTGGTTACCTCATACTCAGCCTCGTTGTTTATAAAACCCAGAACAGCATTTATTGCATCGGATGCATCAGAATGAGATACGGCTGGAACCTCTGGGCCACCCTTTGAAGTTGATCCTTCATTTGTAAGCGGGTCTTTGCTGGTTCCTAAATCAGCATTAGGGCAGCCCGCTACGTTAGCATCCGTATGAGGTGGGTCCAACGATGAAAGTTTGTCTAAACATTCACGTATGCACTTCATAACTTTATCTTGCATTTTTGGGAGCTTCTGATCCTTGAAGATTTCCAATGTTGTCTATAGAACAGTGAACGAATCCTTGATCTTTTTCAATCGGTCCACCGATTTGTTCAGTTTCGATTCAAGAGATGAAAAGTTGCCCTTGAGTTTAACGGCAACCAAGTCAGCAACAAGATGCTGATCAGTCATCGTACTCCCAGCAGCACATGGAGTAGATGGTGGATGCCTGGATTCAGACGAATCCCCTTATCTTTTCGCTTATCCCTCTTCTCTCTGTTTTCCAGCTCTTCAGCCTTCATCCTACTTAACTCAGCTTCCGAAATCCCTCTAGTGAACAAATTCTTTTTGAACTCAAAATTCTCTGAAATCATCTTCACCATGTTATTGACCTTCTCATCTTCTTTGTCGTCCGACCAACCATAAGCATCGTCAGTACAAGAAGGACCCTTATCCTCTGTAATGATACACTTCACATCAACCTGGAAAAAAGGATTATTAAACAAAAATTATTTGAAGTTATGACAGTTAATATTACATTTATCCATTTAAATTTTTGATAGCGGCAGCAATTAACATCTTTTATAATTATAATTATCATGCTAAAGCAAGTAATTATCAATACAACCAATATGTAATATGAGATCATAACTAGTAACCATATAAAATATTGGTTAAAGGAATCGGTGAAATAAAACGTTTACACCTATATCATATTCATACTAACCCTGTTTTGGTTCTTATAGCAAATATATTATCTATGTGCAAAGCTAATAGTTAACTTACCGAGGTAATGAAATCAAATACACGCTATCCTAAAAAGAAAATGGAAATTATATGGTTTACGTGCTACCTCCATTTCTTCATCCAGTACTCTTGCGTATGTGGGATTAAACCCGGTTTTCTTTTTGTTGGTGCCACTAGCATTATCACGGTTTTTTTCTTTCTGGGCATCATTTTCACTGTCGGATTCGGTTGAGGTTGATGAGTCGTTGGACTGCTCGAATTCCAGTATAGATGGTACCGCTTCAACAATGACCAATTGAATAATGGAAAAATCCTTGAATTGCAATGGAGCTTTGTGACAGGGCAAGCACATCTCTTCTTTTCACACTTGACACCACCATGTCAAAAGCAAGCCTGCCCTATGGATAAGTGAAGAATGAATCAAGATCACGGATAACATCGACATGGGCCTTGTCGATTTTGGGAATATGCGATGATGGTAACAACACCGAAGAAGTGATAGCTAGACAAGCGTACTTGATTCTCTCATCCTTGTCTGTTACCGTACGCTTTTTCAGCATTTTAACGCCAGATCAACAAGACACAATTCAAGGTTACCAAAGAGTGTGGGCCAATACGGCTTCTCTTTTATAGGATTCTTTTTCTTACTCTTGGCAAGAAGAGATAGTTTACCGTACGGAAGGCTGGTATCGATACCAAACTCTCTTAACGAGAACCTTATCTGTTTATCCACAAACAAAAACCATAATGATTTAGGTAATTGGCAAACTTTATTATGTACATCAATTTGATGTATCTCCAACCCTTATCCAGCAACTAGCGGTCACCTTTAGCAACAGGTGTAAACGTCTCGCCCAAATCTTCTCCTTCAGTCTGTCAAATTCGCAAAGTTACTAGTCTTAACTTATACCATTCAATGGACCCATCCGAGCAACATATTTTTTTAAACCCACATGTTACCAACTGCTTCTTTACCGAAAGGCAAATAGACAATGCTCCATGTTTTATTGGTGTCCAAAACATCTATCTCGTCTCCAATAGGAACAGTTGTCATACTTAAAAGCTTCTTTGTAAGACTTTGGCTCGTCTCCATCTGTCAAATACACTTGTTGTTTTGCCAAAAAACATTATCCGAGACATAGGTCATATTCGTTTGTCAGGCGCATAAACATATAGTTGCGGCTGCGCCAAATTGTTGTTTGTTTATCTGCCCGAGGTACATGCGATAGACGCAGCGATCATACGATGTGTCATACATTGTAATTTTTTTGACCGCTAATTAAAACAGCAGTGCGATTAAAAACATGCAATCAACCGCAACTACAACCGCCAGTAGCAAACAAGCGAACAACATATACCGCAACCACAACCGCAGTGTTCACGGCAGTCGCAGGCGTATCCGCAATCGCCTGCGGTGATCAAACGAACAACACTATAATTATGAAAGGCATAATGTGCATTAGCTAAAGCCGAGCTCGTGGACTGAGATGGAGACACAATGTGAGTTTGATGGGGTTCTTCTCGAATTGTGTGAATTTACATAATCCCGTAACTTAACTGATTGTACTTTGTCTAAGTGATCTCTTCCCAAAGCCAATTATGTTCCAACACTTTTTGAATGCGTATCAAGACTCGGTGGACAATCCTTGTGTGAGGAGACCAGAACAGATTTTGAGTTTGCAATAGCTGGTGCAACGTCTACAAATATGGATGTTAAAATAGGTATAATAATTTTATCTAGATTTATTTCATTTAAATTCCAAATTTTATAAAATCTATTTATTATAAATGTTTAATAAGGGTATGCATTTAGCTTCACTTATAATTATATTTATTCATTTAAATCCATTTAATTCATTTAAGTTGTATTTTTTTTATTAAATTACGAACATTATATTTATAATAAAATAATATTGAAATTTTTAATAACATAGTATTAAAAATTTTATTTTAAAATAGCTAATAATTTTATCTATTTGTAAAAAAATTATTTGTATAAATATATTAGATTATTATTAAAAATAAAACAATGAATTTTTGAATATTTCATGAAAAAATTGAGTCTTTTAGTATTTTTTAAATGTTAAAATGGATAAATGTAACTTATTTAAAACTCATCCCATCTAAAATTATAATTGAGTTTACTTCCGCCAACTACACGAATTTATACGAATAAATCTATTTCCATCTGTATTTTTTGGGTTTTTCATAAGTTAAATAAACTATGTTTTTCTTCCTTAAACTATGTTTTTCTTCCTTAAACTATGTGAACTTCATAAATTATTTAAATTACAGAAATTCCGTTAATGTTTACATGTTAAATTGTTATTAAACTTTGTTTTACTTCGAAAATCTGATTTTAGTTTCTTTACCTTCGTCAACTACACGAATTTATGCGAATAAACCTATTTCCACTCGTACTTTTTTGGTCTTTCATAAGTTACAGAAACTATGTTTTTCTTCCCTAAACTAAATAAACTTCATAAATTATTCAAATTACAGAAATTCCGTTAATATTTACACGTTAAACTGTTATTAAACCTTGTTTTACTTCTAAAATCTGGTTTTAATTTCAAAATAAACCCAAGTCAAAGCTAGATTTTCGAATTAGAACCAGATTTAGTAGCTATTTAACGTGTAAACATTAATAGAATTTCTGAAATTAGAATAATTTATAAAGTTTGTGTAATTTATAAAAGAAAAATACAGTTTATGTAGTTAAAAAGACCCAAAAAGTACGGGTGAAAATAGGTTTAGTCGTATAAGTTTGTGTACTTGACGGAAGTAAACCCAAATAAATCCCAATTAAAAATAGATTTTCGAATTAGAATCAGATTTAGTAGCTATTTAACGTGTAAACATTAATAGAATTTCTGAAATTAGAATAATTTATCAAGTTTGTGTAATTTATGAAAGAAAAATTCAGTTTATGTAGCTAAAAGAAGACCCAAAAAGTATGTGTGAAAATAGGTTTAGTCGGATAAGTTTGTGTAATTGACGGAAGTAAACCCATTATAATTAAGTATTTTACCTCATTAAAAACATTAAGAACATTTTCCACATTTTTTTCAAAAACTTCAAATATAATTTTTTTTCAAAAACGTAATTCAGCATTTTCTATCAAAAACGTAATTCATCATTTTCTATCAAAAATGTAATTCACCATTTTCTGTCAAAAACGTAATTCATCATTTTCTATCAAAAACATAATTCGTCATTTTTTACCAAAAACGTAATTCAACATTTTTCTACCCATCGTGATTACTCATTTTTTGCCAAAAACATAATTCATTATTTTTCCACAAAAAAAGTAATTCAACATTTTTTTGTCAAACACATAATTCAACATTTTTCGCCAAAATTATTATTAAACTTTTTTGGCCATAAACATATTTCATTATTTTTTCGCCAAAAACATAACTCAACATTTTTCTATCAAAAACATAATTCAGCATTTTTTCACCAAAACCGTGATTGCATATTTTTCGCCAAAAATGTAATTCAGCATTTTTATGTCAAAAACATAATTAAATAACTTTTTGTCAAAAATATAATTCAACATTTATTCGCCAAAATATAATTTTACATTTTTGTCTAAAACGTGATTTCCCTAATTTCCTATGAGAAACATAATTTTGTATTTTTTGTCTAAAAAGTGATTCCATATTTTTTTTGCCAAAAGCGTAATTCCATATTTTTCGCTAAAAAATAGTTTTACGTTTCTGCCAAAAACGTGATTCCGCATTTTTACATTAAAACGCAATTTTGCATTTGTACGAAACATGATTTTTATTTTTTATTTTTAGCAAAAAGCTATTGATTACTTATTATAAAATATAATTTTGAATCATTTTTACTCAACAAATATAAAAGTAAATGAATTTAATAGGTACCTATTTTTTAAAACAAAAACCCTTTTAATAACTAGATTTTAAATGGATACCCATTTAATCATTTTAATATAAAATCTGATAAAGGATCTTAACGAGTATTTATTTTTTATAAGTACGTATTAAAAATCCATTAATTATATCCCTATCTATAAAGTATTTCCCCTCCCCCATACCCATTTAATCACATTAATATAAAATCTGATAAATGGATCTTAAGGAGTATTTATTTTTTATAAGTACGTATTAAAAATTCATTAATTATATCCATATCTATAAAGTATTTCCCCTCCCCGCCCCTCCCCCCATTTATTTTTTATAAATGCCTATTAAAAATTTATTAATTATAATCTCATTTTAACATTGATGACTACAAAGTTAACCCCCCTCCCCTCCAAACATTATGCTTTAATTTTATATATTTTTTATTTAAGATAAATAATTATTTTTACATAATAATTTATGCTATTTTGGGAATTTTAGTTTTATTGTGCTAAATTTGGAAGATAAACTTAAAATGGTGCTATTTTAGGGTATTACTCAAAGGATTATCATTATCCTATTGATCACTACGAGAAAATGGAAAAACGTCTTCTTAGAATTTAGCTTCTCAAGATACCAAGAACTCATTCTTCTAAAAATCAAACACTCTCCATCTTTTTTTGCCGAAAAGATATCCAACAAAGATTCAATATTTACTTCTTTCTCCAAAATTATCTCCATCACATACGTGTCTATGGACAGAACACAAAGAATTAAACATTCTTAGCTGCTCATATGATGGTGGTACTCCAAACAACACTTCATAAGTGCACGACCACCCAAAATCTTTGAGGATGTTAGGTTAATGGCATGTGCAGCTGTATACACGGCTTCTTCCCAAAATTTTTTCGGAAGACTAGCTTGAAAAAGTAAAGCACGAGCCACATTCATTATGTGTTTATGCTTTCTTTTTACTTTTTCATTTTGTTGAGGTGTTCCTATGCAAGATTTTGGAAGCACTGTCCCATTAATTTTGAAATACGAAAATAGGCAAAAAAAACTTCGTATCATGTTCACTCTGTACCACTTTCTTTTTACCAAATTGTTTCTCTGCGTATTTAAAAAATATTAGGAGTATTTTAGCACTTGTGACTTCAGGAGTAAATAAGTCCACACTGCTCTTGAAAAATCATCTACAACCGTTAGAAAATAAACATCTTCAAATGAAGTGTTAGAAAATACAACCGTTAGGATATGCCCACACATCCACGTGAATCAAAGAGAAACAATCACACGTTTTATTCATACTATCACGAAAAAGATCTCGTGTTTACTTAGTTCTTAATTCCACGTCGCACTAACTTCAGCTAGCAGAAATTGAAACATAATGGTCTTGTTCGTTTGCTCGCCGCAAGCGGTTATAGCTGCGGTTGTGGTCAACAATGCTGTTGTAACTGCGGCAGCGAATACGGCAGATGTTATTGGTTTATCTATCGTCGGTGGATGCGGTTGCGGTTGATCACAGATCCGGCGATAAAGCATAAGTATAAAAAAAGTAACTCTCGAATGATGAACTCACCAAGGCCATGTGCTTCGCCCAATCAATATAGGCATCTGAATCAACCAGCTTGTCAACGCGGACGATGGAGTGATGGGAGGAGACGTAGTGGAGCAGGTCAGCACACGAAAGGGGATTATGGGTAATCGCCTGCTCTGACGAGTAGGTGTAAGAGAAATTGTACTTCTCCCGAGCTGAACTTGGCTAGAGCTCCTTGACTTTCGCAGCAAGGTCATCCATCTCTTGACAGCCTCTTGCGAGATCCACTAGAAGGGGGAAGCGGGACAGAAAAAGGAGGGTCAGTAGCAGCGGACAGATCCCCAACAAGATCCTCGTCCCGGAGTACTAGAGCATCAACTCGACCGCGGCGACCTTGGAAATTTCCTCTTGAACCTCCTCTGGCACGTCGATCATCACGACATGGTCGGACTGGATGGTAGGCGCAGCAGGAAATCCTGAAGAGCCCCAACCACCCCCAAATTCCTGGCCAGACGTCGACCGACCTCGGCCTCCAATGCTAGACGACGATCCCTCCTGAGCGGTCGATGAAGAGGGCACAGCCCCGATGATACAAGCCTCGATTCAAGGCTTATATGCGGTCGATGAAGAGGGCACAGCCCCAATGATACAAGCCTCGATTCAAGGCTTATATGCGCGTGGGCTGTTTGGAGAAGGCTAGGTGAGAAACTCGACCTTATACTTCTTGGATAGGGGTTTTTGGGTTGGTATTTGATGGAAGGGTGAAGTGAACCACACGAGGGGTGATGAACCTCGTGATAAATCACAAACTTAGAGGTAGGAGAGCTGGTCTCAACTAGGTTCTAAGCGCACAAGTCTCTTTTGAGAGAAAGCTTGTCGGAAGAAAGTTCTACTTTATTAATATCATAAAGGTTGTCGAACTACAATGCTGGAAGGAGCCTTATTAATATGCTCGACAGCTTGACCTTATAGGGTCGACTCAAAGAAAGAAAAGGAAAGTTTACAAAAGTGCACAAATGGAAAATGTACAAAAGTGCATAACCGAAAAAGGACCTATTCCTAAAGTGTCTTTGACTCAAAAATGTAAACAATCTAGATCCTACCCTGCAAAACAGAAAGAGGCATATATTCGAATTGAAAACTTACCTTTCTTACCTCACGGCCAAGAAATGGAAGGTGGCCGTCCTTGTGGCATGCACGCGCCTTGCTCCTAGTCTTCGACTTGGAGTAGGGTTAGGAATCTTTGGGCCCTGACTTCTCTTGCCACTAAAGCCCAAGTCCCTTGCATTGTTGAGAAGCCTTTGGACTATTCTTTGCACTTCTGGCCCACTGTCCTTAGTCGATCTTCGTCTAGGAGCTTGTTGACCCATAAACTGAACTTGTGGAAGAGTGCTCTTGATCTACACCTTGTCATTGCTCCTGGTGACACCACTGGTGTAGAGACTTCCTCTAGATGCATGTCCGGAAGCTGGTAGCTTATCTGGTCCGAGTCTCCTTGTGTAGAAGTGGAAATGCCCGTGTACTTGGCTGGATCGCTTGTACCGGCTGGACTGTGCGAGGTACTGGCCGGAATGCCTTCTGGACCGGTCAAGTTGATCTCGGAGTCGGCAGCGTCACCAAGGGGACTGGCGGTGTCATCCACATTGCCACCAATTGTGCCGGAAGTTTGGGCCTCTCCGCCGGCAATGCTGATCGGTCTGGTCCTGTTGGTCGAGGGTCTGGCGGTACCGCTTGGGCCGGCAGACGTGCCAAATGGCCTGGCTATCTCGGGCAAGCTCCCTGGTCGGCCAGTCTGGTCTCCTGGCCGGCCATACGACCTGATGTCCCCATCATCTCCTCCCTCTTCAGTAGGTTTTGACCTCAAAACTGGTTCATCTGCATGGAAAGGGGTTAAGTCAGTTACGTTGAACGTGTTGGACACATTAGACTCACCTGGGAGCTCAAACCGGTAGGCGTTGTTGTTGATCCTCTCGAGCACTCTGAATGGTCCATCTCTTCTTGGTGCTAGCTTGGAACTCCTTAGGTTGGGGAACCTCTCCTGCCGTAGGTGTAGCCACACCCAATCGCCTCGTTGAAAAATCACCTCCTTTCTTCCCTTGTTAGCATGAGTCAGGTACTGCCCGGTCCTCTTCTCCAAGTTCTCTGCTACCCTCTGGTGTAACTTCCTTATGAACTCTACCTTGGATGCTCCGTTGAGGTTGGTCATTTCTGCTGGTGGCAGTGGTGTTTGCTCCAATGGGGTGAGAGGGTTGAAGCCGTATACTACTTCAATGGGTGTCTTCTTGGTTGCTGAGTGCACGGCTCGGTTGTAAGCGAACTCTATGAATGGCAGGGACTCCACCCAAGTCTTGACGTTCTTCCCTAGTGTAGTCCTAAAAAGAGTTGATAGTGTCCGGTTGACAACTTCAGTTTGGCCATCGGTTTGAGGATGGCAGGTGGTAGAGAAGAGTAGCTTCGTGCCTAGCTTCCTCCAAAGGGTCCTCCAGAAATGGCTGAGGAACTTGGTGTCCCTGTCTGGCACGATGGTCCTTGGCACTCCATGAAGCCGTACTATCTCCCTGAAGAACAGCTCGGCTGTTTGCGTGGCATCATTAACATTGGCACACGGAATGAAGTGTGCCATCTTGGAGAATCTGTCCACCGCTATAAAGATTGCATCTTTGTGGCTGATCTTGGGCAGACCTAGAACAAAGTCCATTGATATATCATCCCATGGATGCGTCGGTATGGGCAGTGGGAGATACAACCCGTGAGGTTGCACTCGGGACTTTGCCTTCTTGCAAGTGATGCACCTTGCACAATGAGCTTCTAATGTCCTCTTGATGTGTGGCCAGTAGAAGTGATGAGGACATCAGGTCGTACATCCAGCCAGGAGACCAGACTGGCCGACCAGGAAGCTTGCCCGAGACAGCAGGACCATCTGGCACGCCTGCCGGACCAGACAGTACCGCCGGGCCTTCGACCAAATGAGCTACCAGCTCCAGGACATGCACCTAGAAGAAGTATCTACACCGGTGTTACCTCCAGGAGCAATGACAAGAAGCAGATCAAGAGCACTCTTCCACAAATTCAGCTTATGGGTCGACAAGCTCCTAGAGGAAGAGCAGCTAAGGACAATGGGCCAGAAGAGCAAATTAGAGTCCAAAGGCTTCTCAACAACACAAGGAACATCAGAGACTTGGGCTTTAGTGGCAAGAGAGGTCAGGGCCCAAAGATATTTAACCCTACTCCAAGTCGAAGACTAGGAGCAAGGCGCGTGCATGCCACAAGGACGGCCACCTTCCATTTCTTGGCCGTGAGGTAAGAAAGGTAAGTTTTCAATTCGAATATATGCCTCTTTCTGTTTTGCAGGGTAGGATCTAGATTGTTTACATTTTTGAGTCAAAGACACTTTAGGAATAGGTCCTTTTTCGGTTATGCACTTTTGTACATTTTCCATTTGTGCACTTTTGTAAACTTTCCTTTTCTTTCTTTGAGTCGACCCTATAAGGTCAAGCTGTCGAGCATATTAATAAGGCTCCTTCCAGCATTGTAGTTCGACAACCTTTATGATATTAATAAAGTAGAACTTTCTTCCGACAAGCTTTCTCTCAAAAGAGACTTGTGCGCTTAGAACCTAGTTGAGACCAGCTCTCCTACCTCTAAGTTTGTGATTTATCACGAGGTTCATCACCCCTCGTGTGGTTCACCTCACCCCTCCATCTTTTACCAACCAGAAAACCCCCATCCAGAAGCCTAAGGTTGAGTTTCTCACCTAATCTTCTACAAACAGCCCATGCGCATACATCCTTGAATCAAGGCTTGTATCATTTTGGTATCAGAGCTTAAAGCTCCTAAACCAGGTTGTTTCTATTCTTTTGCTTGTCATATTTCTAGTTCTTGCATTATTTTAAGTCGTATTCAAGAAAAATCAAAAAACAACAACATCAAACTCCAAACCGAGTGCATCTAGCCTCCTACGTGTATCACTAGGGTTTAGATTCACTTTTGCATTGTCTTTCACGTTTTCCTTTTTGTTTAATTCATATTTCCATTAATTTTAAGTTAAATTAAAAAGAAAAAGAAAAGAAAAGAAAAAGGAAAGAAAAGAGAATAGGAAAATACCCAAGATATTTCGAATTGGACAGCTAGCACAAGTTGTCTAGGAAGTTTCCTTTTTTTCTTGTAGTCGAATTTCCTTTCCTTAAGATTTTTCCTTTTTGCGTTTTTTTCAACCCCATATAAAAAGAAAACCCTCCTAATAATTTAGGAGCACCCTAATTGTCTTCTTTCTTTGTAGCACACCATGGGAGAAGAGAATAGAGACGCAGCTGAACCAATGATGGCCATGTTCACCACACTCCAAACAAAACTCGCATCCATAGGCGAGAGGTTGGAGCGCGTGGAGAGACCAGTAAGATTCCAGACCATAAGGCACGTGAGAGCTGAGAAAGACCGTCCTGAGGTTCCTGACTACCTTAGTACACGGCACGAAGAGGAGGAACCCCAGCCAGATGGAGATGAGGACACGCAACCTCATAACTATCACCATAGGCCGAGAGGACCTCCACGGAAACCAGAGGCAGAAGATGATGGCTTTGAGCCATATGGTCTTCACCAGAGACCAAGAATGCCTCCTAGACGTCATGAGGATGGAGATGAACACACCTACAACCGGGTAATTCATCCTGATGTTAAGCTAACTCCTCCTAGTTTTGCAGGAAAAGTAGACCCCGAGGCGTACCTAGATTGGGAGAAGCAAATGGATCATATCTTTGATCACTACAACCAACCAGGACCTAGGAGAGTCTCAATGGCAGTAGCACAACTCACGGACAATGCCCTCATCTGGTGGGATCGTGAGGTATCTGACAGAAGGAGGAAGAGAATGAGACCCGTAGACTCATGGGTCGACATGAAAGACCTCATGCGACAAAGGTTTGTTCCACCTTACTTTCATAGAGATTTGCAACGTCGTTTTCGTACTCTTAAGCAGGGTACCAGATCAGTAGAGGAGTACTATGAAGAGTTCGAGAAGTTAAGGAACAGATTGGAGCTCAATGATGATGAAGAAGCATTGATGGCACAATTCTTGGATGGACTCCAAGAAAGGATCAGCTGCAAGGTGGAAAGGCAAATCTACAACGATTTCAAAGACTTGTTCCACCTATCTGTGCAAGCTGAACAGCACATCAAACGTAAGAGCCAAGACATCCGCAGCAAGCCTAGGACACCTTGGGCACCAAGCAACATGCCTAAGACAGTGGACAAAGGCAAAAGCGTAGAGATCGAGTCAAGGTTCAAGAGCAAGCCTCCTGAACCCACCCGTGACCAGAGAGAGCCTGGTAAGTCTTCAAACCCTCAAAGATCACGTGACATAACTTGTTTCAAGTGTAGGGGACGTGGACACATCTCAAGGGAGTGCCCAAACAACCGAGTCATGCTGATTACGGAGGCAGGAGAATATGAGTCCAAGATGAAGAGGACTATGAGCCAGAAGGAGAATATGGTGACATTGAGTACCCTGATGTGGAGGAAGTGCTGGTCACTAGACGTATCCTCAGTGCAATGGTGGATCCTTCAGAGACCATCCAAAGGGAGAACATCTTCCACAGCCGTTGCACCATCAAGGGCAAGGTATGTAACCTCATCATAGATGGTGGTTCTTGCACTAACGTTGCTAGTGCGTATATGGTTGATAAGCTAGGTCAAGAGAGGACACGGCATCCTCGACCATATAGACTGAGATGGCTTGATGACAAAGTGGAGCTCAAGATTCATGAGCAAGTCACTGTGCCATTCAGTGTGGGCAAGTATCAAGACCAAGTCGTGTGCGACGTGGTGCCCATGCAAGCTGGCCATCTTCTGCTAGGAAGACCATGGCAGTTTGACAAAGAGACCAGGCATGATGGCAGAACCAATCTCTACACCTTCGTGCATGACAAGAGAAAGGTCAGCCTAGCTCCTCTTACACCTGCCCAAGTACATGAGCTACAACTCCAAATGAGTAAGGAAAAGAAACTTGTCAAGTCTAACTTTCTTATTCAACCTAGTCATGTCCGGAGAGCTTTAGCCTCGAAGGACTTAATGTTACTAATGGTTTTCAAGGAACTGTTGAGTATAGAACAGGGACAGGTAGAGCTACCTCATGAAGTAGCAACACTCCTCAACAAATTCCAGGGTGTATTTCCAGAGGAGATACCAGCAGGCTTGCCTCCTTTACGTGGCATAGAACACCAGATTGATCTAGTGCCCGGAGCAGCTCTGCCCAACTGGCCAGCCTACCGGATGAGTCCAGAGGAGTCCAAAGAGCTTGAGAAGCAAGTCAAGGAGCTCCTGGAGAAAGGATATGTTCGAGAGAGCCTCAGTCCATGTGCTGTACCAGTGCTGCTAGTGCCCAAGAAGGATGGGACTTGGCGCATGTGTGTGGACTGCCGAGCCATCAACAACATCACAGTCAAGTATAGGCATCCAATACCACGACTGGATGACATGCTAGATGAGCTGAGTGGAGCCACGGTCTTCTCCAAGATAGACCTCAAAAGTGGATACCACCAGGTAAGGATGAAGGAAGGTGATGAGTGGAAAACCGCTTTCAAGACAAAGCAAGGACTCTACGAGTGGACAGTCATGCCATTTGGCTTGACTAATGCCCCAAGCACCTTCATGCGCCTTATGAACCAAGTTCTTAGGGCGTACATCAGTAAGTTCGTAGTAGTTTACTTTGATGACATTTTGGTTTATAGTAAGTGCCTACGGGAACACCTCACACATCTTGAGATGGTACTTAAAACCCTTCGACAAGAAGAGCTTTATGCCAATCTCAAGAAGTGCACCTTTTGTACTGATAAGCTTGTCTTTTTAGGTTTTGTTGTGAGTCACAGGGCCTACAGGTTGATGAAGAGAAGATTCGAGCCATACAAGAATGGCCAACACCAGGAAACATCAGCCAAGTAAGGAGCTTCCACGGACTGGCCAGCTTCTATAGGAGATTCGTGCCCAACTTCAGCAGTATTGCCTCACCATTGACGGCAGTAGTGAAGAAGAACGTGGGATTCAGCTGGGGAGAAGCTCAGGAGAAGGCATTCCAGGCCTTGAAGGACAGCCTTACACACGCACCAGTGTTAGTCCTTCCCGACTTCAACAAGACGTTTGAAGTGGAGTGTGATGCCTCTGGAATAGGCATAGGAGCAGTGCTAACCCAGGGAGGGAGACCAGTGGCATACTTCAGTGAGAAGCTAGGTGGTGCCTCACTGAACTACCCCACTTATGACAAGGAGCTTTATGCCCTTGTCCGAGCATTGGAGACTTGGCAGCATTACTTGCTGTCCAAGGAGTTTGTGATCCACACTGATCACGAGACTCTCAAATACCTCAGAGGGCAAACCAATCTCAAGAGGAGACATGCCAGGTGGATGGAGTTCATAGAGACCTTCCCGTACATCATCAAGTACAAGAAGGACAAAGATAATGTGGTAGCCGATGCACTATCAAGGAGGTTTGCCTTGATATCAACCATGGAGGCAAAGGTCCTAGGATTCGAGCACATCAAGGATCTATACAAGGATGATCCTGACCTTGCTGAGAGCTACAAGGAGTGTAGCACAGGGAGTCATGGCAAATTCTACATCCATGAGGGATTCTTGTTCCGAGAAAGAAGGCTGTGCATACCACAAGGATCACTAAGGGAGCTTATCATCCGAGAAGCTCATGGAGGAGGACTCATGGGCCACTTTGGTGTCGACAAGACTCTAGCAGTGGTCAAGGAGCACTTCTACTGGCCACACATCAAGAGGACAGTAGAAGCACATTGTGCAAGATGGATCACTTGCAAGAAGGCAAAGTCCCGAGTGCAACCTCACGGGTTGTATCTCCCATTGCCCATACCAACACATCCATGGGTGGACATCTCGATGGATTTTGTTCTAGGTCTGCCCAAGATCAACCACAAAGATGCAATCTTTGTAGTGGTGGACAGATTCTCCAAGATGGCACACTTCATCCCATGTGCCAATGTCAATGATGCCACACAAACTGCTGAGCTGTTCTTCAGGGAGATAGTACGGCTTCATGGAGTGCCAAGGACCATCGTATCCGATAGGGACACCAAGTTCCTCAGCCATTTCTGGAGGACCCTTTGGAGAAAGCTAGGCACGAAGCTACTCTTCTCAACCAATTGCCATCCTCAAACCGATGGCCAAACAGAAGTTGTCAACAGGACACTATCAACTCTTCTCAGAACTACACTAGGGAAGAACCTAAAGACTTGGGTGGAGTGCCTGCCATTCATTGAGTTCGCCTACAATCGAGCCGTGCACTCAGCAACCAAGAAGACACCATTTGAAGTGTTATACGGCTTCAACCCTCTCACCCCATTGGAGCAAACGCCACTGCCACCAGCTGAGATGACCAACCTCAACGGAGCGTCCAAAGCAGAGTTCATAAGGAGGTTACACCAGAAGGTATCAGAGAACTTGGAGAAGAGGACCGGGCAGTACGTGACTCATGCCAACAAAGGAAGAAGGGAGGTGATCTTTCAACCAGGCGATTGGGTGTGGCTACACCTACGGCAGGAGAGGTTCCCAAACCTAAGGAGTTCCAAGCTAGCACCAAGAGGAGATGGACCATTCAGAGTGCTCGAGAGGATCAACAACAACGCCTACCGGATCGAGCTTCCAGGTGAGTTTAATGTGTCCAATACGTTTAATGTTACTGACTTGGCCCCTTTCCTTGTAGATGAACCAGTTTTGAGGACAAAACCTACTGAAGAGGGAGGGAATGATGAGGACATCAGGTCGTACATCCAACCAGGAGACCAGACTGGCCGACCAGGAAGCTTGCCCGAGACAGCAGGACCATCTGGCGCGCCTGCCGGACCAGACAGTACCGCCGGGCCTTCGACCTATACGACCAGACTGGTCAACATTGCCGGCGGAGAGTCCCAAGCTTCTGGCACACTTGGTGGGGACGGGGATGACACCGCCGGTCCCCCTGATGACACCGCCGACTCCGGGATCAACTTGGCCGGTCCTGAAGTCATTCCGGCCAGTACCGCGCACAAGCCAGCCGGTACAGCCGATCCAGCCGAGTACACGCGCACTTCCACTTCTACACAAGAGGACTCGGACCAAATGAGCTACCAGCTCCAGGACATGCACCTAGAAGAAGTATCTACACCAGTGGTACCTCCAGGAGCAATGACAAGAAGCAGATCAAGAGCACTCTTCCACAAATTCAGCTTATGGGTCGACAAGCTCCTAGAGGAAGAGCAGCTAAGGACAATGGGCCAGAAGAGCAAATTAGAGTCCAAAGGCTTCTCAACAACACAAGGAACATCGGAGACTTGGGCTTTAGTGGCAAGAGAGGTCAGGGCCCAAAGATATGTAACCCTACTCCAAGTTGAAGACTAGGAGCAAGGCGCGTGCATGCCACAAGGACGACCACCTTCCATTTCTTGGCCGTGAGGTGAGTTAAGGTAAGTTTACATTCGAATATATGCCTCTTTCTGTTTTGCAGGGTAGGATCTAGTTGCTTTACATTTTTGAGTCAAGAACATTTTAGGAATAGGTCCTTTTTCGGTTATGCACTTTTGTATCTTTTCCTTTTGTGCACTTTTGTAAACTTTCCTTTTATTTGTTTGAGTCGACCCTAGAAGGTCAAGCTGTCGAGCATATTAATAAGGCTTCTTCCAGCATTGTAGTTCGACAACCTTTTTGCTAATTAATAAAGATCGAATTTTCTTTACAAGTTATTCTCTCATAGAAGCTTGTGCGCTTAGAACCTAGTTGAGACCAGCCCTCCTAGCTCTAAGTTTGTGATTTATCACGAGGTTCATCACCCCTCGTGTGGTTCACCTCACCCCTCCATCTTTTACCAACCAGAAAACCCCCCATCCAGAAGCCTAAGGTTGAGTTTCTCACCTAATCTTCTACAAACAGCCCACGCGCATACATCCTTGAATCAAGGCTTGTATCAAGAAGTGTTCCTTGACCACTGCTAGTGTCTTGTCGACACCAAAGTGGCCCATGAGTCCTCCTCCATGAGCTTCTGGGATGATAAGCTCCCGTAATGATCCTTGTGGTATGCACAGCCTTCTCTCTCGGAACAAGAACCCCTCATGGATGTAGAACTTCCCATGACTCCCTGTGCCACACTCCTTGTAGCTCTCGGCGAGGTCAGGATCATCCTTATACAGGTCCTTGATGTGCTCGAACCCTAACACCTTGGCTTCCATTGTGAATATCAAGGCAAACCTCCTTGATAGTGCATCAACTACCACATTGTCCTTGCCCTTCTTGTACTTGATGATGTACGGGAAGGTCTCGATGAACTCCATCCACCTGGCATATCTCCTCTTGAGATTGGTTTGCCCTCTGAGGTGTTTGAGAGTCTCGTGATCAGTGTGGATCACAAACTCCTTGGACAGCAAGTAATGCTGCCAAGTTTCCAAGGCTCGGACAAGGGCATAAAGCTCCTTGTCATAAGTAAGGTAATTCAGTGAGGCACCACCTAGCTTCTCACTGAAGTATGCCACTGGCCTCCCTCCTTGGGTTAGCACTGCTCCTATGCCTATTCTAGAGGCATCACACTCCACTTCAAACATCTTGTTGAAGTCGGGCAGGACTAGCACTAGTGCATGTGTAAGGCTGTCCTTCAAGGTCTGGAATGCCTTCTCCTGAGCTTCTCCCCAGCTGAATCCCACGTTCTTCTTCACTACTGCCATCAATGGTGAGGCAATACTGCTGAAGTTGGGCACAAATCTCCTGTAGAAGCTGGCAAGTCCGTGGAAACTCCTCACTTGACTGATGTTGCTCGGTGTTGGGCATTCTTGTATGGCTCAGATCTTCTCCTCATCAACTTGTAGGCCATGTGAGCTTACAACAAAACCTAAGAAGACAAGTTTATCAGTACAAAAGGTGCACTTCTTGATATTGGCATAAAGCTCTTCTTGTCGAAGGGTTTTAAGTACCATCTCAAGATGTGTAAGGTGATCTCTTAAACACTTACTGTAAACTAAAATGTCATCGAAATAAACTACAACGAACTTACTGATGTACGCCCTAAGAATTTGGTTCATAAGGTGCATGAAGGTGCTTGGGGCATTAGTCAAGCTGAATGGCATGACTGTCCACTCGTAGAGCCCCTGCTTTGTCTTGAAAGCAGTCTTCCATTCATCACCTTCCTTCATCCTGACCTGGTGGTATACACTCTTGAGGTCTATCTTGGTGGTATCCGCTCGTAGAGCCCCTGCTTTGTCTTGAAAGCAGTCTTCCATTCATAACCTTCCTTCGTCCTGACCCGGTGGTATCCACTCTTGAGGTCTATCTTGGAGAAGACCGTGGCTCCACTCAGCTCATCTAGCATTTCATCCAGCCGTGGTATCGGATGCCGGTACTTGACTGTGATGTTGTTGATTGCTCGGCAGTACACACACGTTCGCCAAGTCCCATCCTTCTTGGGCACTAGTAGCACTGGTACGGCACATGGATTGAGGCTCTCTCGAACATAGCCTTTCTCCATGAGCTCCTTGACTTGCTTCTCAAGCTCCTTAGACTCCTCTGGACTCATCCGGTAGGCTGGCCGGTTGGGCAGGGCTGCTCTGGGCACTAGGTCGATCTGGTGTTCTATGTGACGTAAAGGAGGCAAGCCTGTTGGTATCTTCTTTGGGAACACATCCTGGAACTTGTTGAGGAGAGTTGCTACTTCAGGAGGTAGCTCCACCTGTTCTTTTTCTACATTCAACAATTCTTTGAATACCATTAGTAGCATTAGATCATTCGAGGCTAAAGCTCTCCGGACATGACTCGGTTGAATAAGAAAATTAGATTTAATGAGCTTCTTTTCCTTACTCATTTGCTGTTGAAGCTCATGTACCTGGGCAGGTGTGAGAGGAACTAGGCTGACCTTTCTCTTGTCATGCACGAAAGTGTAGAGATTGGTTTGGCCATCATGCCTGGTCTCCTTGTCAAACTGCTATGGCCTTCCTAGCAGAAGATGGCCAGCTTGCATGGGCACCACATCGCACACGACTTGGTCTTGGTACTTGCCCACACTGAATGGCACAATGACTTGCTCATGGATCTTGAGCTTCACTTTGTCATCGAGCCATCTCGGTCTATATGGTCGAGGATGCCTTGTCTTCTCTAGACCTAGCTTATCAACCATGTATGCACTAGCAACGTTAGTGCAAGAACTACCATCTATGATGAGGTTACATACCTTGCCCTTGCTGGTGCAACGGCTGTGGAAGATGTTCTCCCTTTGGATGGTCTTTGAAGGATCCACCATTGCACTGAGGATGCGTCTAGTGACCAGCACTTCCCCCACATCAGGGTACTCAATGTCACTGTATTCTCCTTCTGGTTCATAGTCCTCTTCATCATGGGACTCATACTCTCCAGCCTCCGTAATCAGCATGACCCGGTTGTTTGGGCACTCCCTTGAGATATGTCCACGACCCCTACACTTGAAACAAGTGATGTCACGTGATCTTTGAGGGTAAGAGGACTTACTAGGCTCTCTCTGGTCACAGGTTGGCTCAGGAGGCTTGCTCTTGAACCTTGACTCGATCTCTATGCCTTTGCCTTTGTCCACGGGTTTGGGAATGTTGCTTGGAGCCCAAGGTGTCTTAGGCTTGCGGTGGATGTCTTGGCTCTTACGTTTGATGTGCTGCTCAGCCTGGACAGATAGGTGGAACAAGTCTTTGAAGTCATTGTAGATTTGCCTTTCCACCTTGCGGCTGATTCTTTCTTGGAGTCCATCCAAGAATTGTGCCATCAAAGCTTCCTCATCGTCATTGAGTTCCAGCCTGTTCCTTAGTCTCTCAAACTCTTCATAGTACTCCTCTACTGATCTGGTACCCTGCTTAAGAGTACGAAAACGACGTTGCAAGTCCATATGAAAGTAAGGTGGAACAAACCTTTGTCGCATGATATCTTTCATGTCGACCCATGAGTCTACGGGCCTCATTCTTTTCCTCCTTTGGTCAGATACCACACGATCCCACCAGATGAGGGCATTTTCCGTGAGTTGTGCTGCTGCCATTGAGACTCTCCTAGGCCCTGGTTGGTTGTAATGATCGAAGATATGATCCATTCTTCTCTCCCAATCTAGGTAAGCCTCGGGGTCTACTTTTCCTACAAAACTTGGAGGAGTTAGCTTAAAATCAGGATGAGTTACCCGGTTGTAGGCGTGTTCATCTCCATCCTCATGATGTCTAGGAGGCATCCTTGGTCTCTGGTGAAGACCATATGGCTCGAAGCCATCATCTTCTGCCTCTGGTTGCCGTGGAGGTCTTCTCGGCCTAGGGTGATAGTCATGAGGTTGTACGTCCTCATCTCCTTCTGGCTGGGGTTCCTCCTGTTTGTGCCGTGTCCTAAGGTGCTCAGGACCCTCACCACGGCCTTGCTCAACCCTCACGTGCCTTATAGTCTAGAATCTCACCGGCCTCTCCATGCGCTCCAACCTCTCGCCGATTGATGCGAGTTGCGTTTGGAGTGTGGTGAACATGGCCATCATGGCCTCGGCTGCATCTCTATTTTCTTCTCCCATTGTGTACTACAAGAAAGAAATCAAGTTACTCTGCTCCTAAAATTGATTAGGAGGGTCCTTATATAGAGAATTCGAAAAATATGCAAAAAGGAAAAACTGGAAAATGGAAAAATCCGAAAATATGGAGATTTGAGAAAAATGGAAACTTTCTTGACAACTATTGCTAGCTGTTCAATTCCTATTTTCTATTTTCTTTTCCTATTTTCTTTTTCTTTTCTTTTTAATTTAACTTAAATATAATGGAAATATGATTTAAACAAAAAGGAAACAGTGAATGGCAATGCAAAAGTGAATCTAAACCCTAGTGATACACGTAGAAGCTAGATGCACTCGGTTTGGAGTTTGATGTTATTTTTTTTATTTTTCTTGAATGAAACTTAAACTAATGCAAGAACTAGAAACAAAACAAGTTAAAGGATAGAAACAACCTGGTTTAAGAGCTTTAAGCTCTGATACCAAAATGATACAAGCCTCGATTCAAGGCTTATATGTGTGTGGGCTGTTTGGAGAAGGCTAGGTGAGAAACTCGACCTTATACTTCTTGGATAGGGGTGATGAACCTCGTGATAAATCACAAACTTAGAGCTAGGAGGGCTGGTCTCAACTAGGTTCTAAGCGCACAAGTCTCTTTTGAGAGAAAGCTTGTAGGAAGAAAGTTCTACTTTATTAATATCAAAAAGGTTGTCGAACTACAATGCTGGAAGGAGCCTTATTAATATGCTCGACAGCTTGACCTTCTAGGGTCGACTCAAAGAAAGAAAAGGAAAGTGCACAAAAGTGCACAAAAGTGCACAAATGGAAAATGTACAAAAGTGCATAACCGAAAAAGGACCTATTCCTAAAATGTCTTTGACTCAAAAATGTAAACAATCTAGATCCTACCCTGCAAAACAGAAAGAGGCATATATTCGAATTGAAAACTTACCTTTCTTACCTCACGACCAAGAAATGGATGGTGGCCGTCCTTGTGGCATGCATGCACCTTGCTCCTAGTCTTCGACTTGCAGTAGGGTTAGGAATCTTTGGGCCCTGACCTCTCTTGCCACTAAAGCCCAAGTCTCTGAAGTCCCTTGCATTGTTGAGAAGCCTTTGGACTCTTCTTTGCACTTCTGGCCCATTGTCCTTAGCCGATCTTCCTCTAGGAGCTTGTCGACCCATAAGCTGAACTTGTGGAAGAGTGCTCTTGATCTACTCCTTGTCATTGCTCCTGGTGGCACCACTGGTGTAGAGACTTCCTCTAGATGCATGTCCTGAAGCTGGTAGCTTATCTGGTCCGAGTCCCCTTGTGTAGAAGTGGAAATGCCCGTGTACTCGGCTGGATCGCTTGTACCGGCTGGACTGTGCGAGACACTGGCCGGAATGCCTTCTGGACCGGCCAAGTTGATCCCGGAGTCAGCGGGGTCATCAAGGGGACTGGCGGTGTCATCCACATCGCCACCAATTGTGCCGGAAGTTTGGGCCTCTCCGCCGGCAATGCTGATCGGTCCGGTCCTGTTGGTCGAGGGTCCGGCGGTACTGCTTGGGCCGGCATACGTGCCAAATGGCCTGGCTGTCCTGGGCAAGCTCCGTGGTCGGCCAGTCTGGTCTCCTGGCCGGCCATATGACCTGATGTCCCCATCAGGACTCCTCTGGACTCATCCGGTAGGCTAGTCGATTGGGCAAGGCTGCTCTGGGCACGAGGTCGATCTACTGCTCAATGCCGCATAAGGGAGGCAAGCCTGGTGGTATCTCCTCAGGGAATACATCCTAGAACTTATTGAGGAGGGGTGCTACTTCAGGAGGTAGTTCTACCTGTTCTTTTTGTACACTCAAATTTTCTTTAAAAACCATTATTAATATTAAGTCCTTTGAGGCCAAAGCTCTCCGGACATTACTCAATTGAATAAGAAAATTAGATTTAATGAGCTTATTTCCCTTAGTCATTTGTAGTTGTAACTCCTGTACCTGTGCAGTTGTGAGAGGGGCTAGGCTGACCTCTCTCTTATCGTGCACAAAAGTATATAGATTGGTCCGGCCATCATTACTTGTCTCCTTGTCGAATTGCCATGGTCTTCCTAGAAGAAGATGGCTAGCTTGCATGGATACCACGTCACAAATTACTTGGTTTTGGTATCTGCCCACACTGAATGGCACGGTTACTTGTTCATGGATCTTGAGCTGCACCTTGTCATCTAGCCATCTCAGTCGATATGGCCGGGGTGCTTTGTCTTCTCTAGACCTAGCTTATCAACCATATATGCACTAGACACATTAGTGCAAGAACCACCATCTATGATGAGGTTACTTACCTTGTCCTTGATGCTGCACCGGCTGTGGAAGATGTTCTTCCTTTGAATGGTCTGGGAGGGTCTACCATTGCACTGAGGATGCGTCTTGTTACCAGTACCTCTTCGACATCAGGGTACTATATGTCTCCATATTCTGCTTCGGGTTCGAAATCCTCTTCATCTTTAGACTCATATTCTCACTATAAGAAAACAGCTATTTTGCGACCACTTGGCGACTAGGTCTGTCAAGCGTGTCAGACCCGCCCCGCCTGACCTACCCCGCGGCGGGTTATAAATTTTTTTCCACAAATTTTTTTACCCTCAAAACCCGCGAATCAATTTTTTCAGACCCGCACCCGCCCCGCATTAATCAAGCGGGTCTAGAAGGTTAGCGGGTGACCCACTTCATTTTTTAAAAATATTTAAAAATATTTAATAAATTTAATTAAAATAAAATATTTAATAAATTTAATTAAACTAAAATATTTAATTAATTTAATTAATTTTTCAAAACTATTTAATAAATTTAATTAAACTAAAATATTTAATAAATTTATTTAAATTAAAATATTTAATAAGTTTAATTAAAGTTTCTAAAAATATTTAAATAATTTAATTAAAATATTTAATAAAATTAATTGTTTTTGTTTAAACTATTTTGGGCCTAAATTAGTTGGGCTTCAATTTGATTAACTAATTTGAGCCCGAAATTTGCGGGTACCCTCGAACCTGCAAATTAAAAAGTTACAACTTGCTCCCACCCCGCTCTAACTAATGTTCGACCGGCACTCGTTCCGCAAATAAAATTTTTATTTCACTCAACCCGCACCGCCCCGCAGCAGGTCAAACGGGGCGGGACCCATGGGTCAACTCATATTGATAGGCCTATTTCCGACCACTCAATGTAGTCGCAAAGTCTTACTCGCAAATTTATATAGTCGCAAATCCGTCGCAATTTAGCGACGGATTTGCGACCACTGTAATAGTGGTATAATTTGCGACTGATTTGTGACCAATCATTGGTGACTACAATTGCGACTACTTTGCGACAGGTTTTCGGTAACAAATTTTGCCACTATTTTGCAACTAAATATGTGGTTGCAAAAGCCGTAGTCGCAAATCAGTCACAAAAGTTTGTGACTGATTTACGACTACACTAGAAGACGTGGTCGCAAATCAGTCACAAACTTTTGTGACTGATTTGCGACTATGTAATATACTCAGTCGTAAGTCAGTCACAAATAATTGAGACTGATTTACGACTGAGACTGAATTTTTTGGAAACAATTCCTGTAGTCGCAAATCAGTCGCAAATATATGCGACTGATTTGCAACTGTATATAAATTTTTCGAAAAAAATTATGTAGTCACAAATTGATCCAAAAAAAATTGAGATTGATTTGAGACTGATTTGCGAATACAACAAAATTAGATTTAAAAAAACAATAATTAATTAAAATATTATTTTTTAAAAAAAAAATTAATCATTATTAATATTATTAATTAAAAAATAATAAATATAACTTTTAATATTAGATATAAAATAATTTTTTAAATTAATTATTTTATAATTTTAAATATTATTATAAGTAAATAGTAATTAAATTAGTAATTAATTATTTTATAAACTAAAAAGAAATTAAAAATAAGAAATATAAATTTTATTAAATAAAATTCAATGTACAAAAAAAATTAATTCTCGAGCGGCGGGAATTGAAAATTCGTTGGC
Source organism: Pugionium cornutum (assembly GCA_018901935.1). Taxonomy (NCBI): domain Eukaryota; kingdom Viridiplantae; phylum Streptophyta; class Magnoliopsida; order Brassicales; family Brassicaceae; genus Pugionium; species Pugionium cornutum. The sequence continues at coordinate 38,712,980 of CM032162.1, read as the reverse complement.
AAAAATGGGGTCGAAGCCGTCAATGGTTCACCTAGGTCATCGTTATCCCGATAAAGGAGGAGAATGAGGGATTCGAACATTGAAAATAGCCGACGAGCATCTCTAAACTGTAGATTTGCTTTTGGTTTTCATTATGCACTTCTAACATCTTTCAATTTGCTTCCAGAATTTTTGCGTTTTGTTCTTCAATTAGCGAGTTTCGTTATTCATTATGCACGTTGATTGTGTTTTGTTTTTCGATTCGGCTGTGTGCGGCTAAAAGTTGCTATAGAACCGCAATATAGTTGGCGGTAGTGGATTGTAACCCACTACGCCTACTCGACCCGTGCACACGGTTCATGTTAACGAGTCCGTAAAGACGACCTCGGTCATCCGCAATGGAAGACTACAAAAACAATTAAAATAAAATTAAAATATTATATAAAATAATTAGAATAAATATAAATAATTTAATGTAAAAAAATTTGTTACGTGAATGTAGATCTCATTCTTCTCTTCTAGAGTCTAGGTCAATTGGATGGGAAGTAACGTCAAAAGTTACTGTTGGATCGACCTCCACGATCGCCATCTTCTCTTGGATGTTACGTTCGTATGATTCATAGATTTGTTTTGTTTTCAAATCTACATACGAACCATCCGGCCTAGTGTGAGTCTTTATAAAGACCTCACCTATTGAGACAGGTCGTCCCAAATTATTTTCCTAAACATATATTCAAATAAATTTTAATTAAATAATAATTAAAATTTTAATTAAATTTAAATATTTAAAATTAATTACTATTTCCTATTGGATCTAGATGTATGATTTTTGGCCCGACAAATGCTTGTGTGGGCAAAGGCCATCTCGAGCGGAGTTGCGGTTATTACAGGATATGCTACTCCTCTCGTTAAATGTTTCTGTTCCTTAGTAGTATGTCATAATTTGGAACAGACTCGAGGAAATCCATATAGGATGTTTGTCGGTTGTATGAACCGTGTTCACCATCCCTTTCATCCGTCTTACACAAACGGTATCGAACTCCTTTCATACCACCAGGGTGACTATAGGATCCCATGTGTACGATTGCTTTGGATTGAATAATAAAATATTAATATGACTAAATTTCAAATTTTCTAAAATAAATAAAATTTAAAAAAATAAAGAAAATAAAAAATTTACTTACCGCAAATTCGATGAAATATTTTTCCTGCCTTTCAGCAGGTACGACAGTCCAATTGTAAAATTTACTTTTTAAAGGTTTTTAAATTTGACGGGTATAATAGCCCCTTTGACACGGTCAAACCTCATATTTTTATTATATTAAAGTATTTAAATTTCATATAAATTTTAATAAATTTATAATAATTTATTATAATTAATAAATTAAAATTTAAAATTGTTGTTACTTACCAAGTTGTATTTGGTGCCGGCACTGAAGACAACACTGTCAGATATTGGTCCCGCCCCGTGGTTTGTAACAAACTATCAAGAGTGATAGTTTGTTTCTCTGTTCCGGTTTCGCATTCGGGAACATCTTCCTAATCATACTCGTCAGATTCCTGTAACTGGGGGCATGTTCGATTTCAGGAGCAGAATGAGGGGTGAAGTTGTACTGTGGAGGGAGGCAGGATGCCGCTCCATTAGCGGCGGGATGCCGCTCTATTAGCAGCGGGATGCCGCTCTATTAGCGGCGGGATGCCGCTCTATTAGCGGCGGGATGCCGCTCTATTAGCGGCGGGTGAGGGGTTCGAGAAAGCCGAAGAGTTATCATGGCAGGAAGACGATGGGATTTTTCGTCTTCGATGACCTCTCATTGACTTACCGGTACTTGCCATTTGGGTTTTTGTGTTTGCAAAGTGTGGAAAAGTTTTAAGTGTTTAGAGGGGTTTTAAGAAGTAAAAATTTTTGAGGTGTGAAAATAAGGGGAAAAGAGTCACGTATTTATAGAATTTTTTTGCGACCACGTATGTGGTCGCAAATCAGTGGCAAACTTCAAAATTAATGAGGTGATCACAAATCAGTCGCAAATTTGCGATAATTTGTGACCACCAGTTAATTTGGTGGGAATCGAAAACGTTCAAACTCCCATCAAATTAATTGATGGTCGCAAATCAGTCGCAAATTTGCGACTGATTTGCGATCACCTATAATATTTGTGACCAATTTGCCATCACATTCCCAATGTAGTGGCAATGTGGTGGCAAAATAGTCACAAATAATACCGTAAACCCTAAATATTTTGATTTTGGTGAATAAATTGAATTATATAAGATTGATTACTTGATTATAAGTTGTACAAACTTCAATTACTAAGAAAACAACAACATTTACCAAATTTACTAAATTTACAAATCATTTACCTAAAACACTTAACACATTTTCTTAACCTTATACCTTTTATATACATTTCGAATGTTTCTAAAATTTAAATGAACACAAATATGATTTTGTATATATTTGACCATTTATAATGGTTAGTATTTACCTAAAAATGCAAATAGAATTTGTAAATATGGAAAATACTTTGGGAAAATGTGAATTTATCCTATGTTGTCGCAAAGTGCTCGATATTTTGCCACTGATTTGCGTGTGCAGTAGAAATTTTGATTATGTAGTCACAAATCAGTCGTAATTTTTTCAACTGATTAGCGACCACTTGTAATATTTGTGACCAATTTGCCACCACATTCGCAATGATGTGGCAATCTAGTGGCAAAGTAGTCACAATTAATACTCTAAAACCCTAAATTTTTTGGTTTTGTTGAAGAAATTGAATTATATAAGATTGATAACTTGATTATAAGTTGTACAAACTTAAATTACTAAGAAAACAATAACATTTACCAACTTTACCAAATTTTCAAATCATTTACCTAAAATATTTAACACATTTCTTTAACCTTATACCTCTTATATACATTTCAAATGTTTCTAAAACTTAAATGAAAACAAATATGATTTCGTATATATTTGGCCACTTATAATGGTTAGTACTTACTTAAAAACGCAAAAACAAGTTATAAATGTGGAAAATATTTAGGAAAACTGTGAATTTACCCTATATAGTCACAAAGTGGTCGCTATTTTACGACTGATTTGCGACCACCAATCAAATTTTATGATTGTGGTGGAAAATCACTTGCAAATATGCGACTTATTTGCGACCACTTGTAATATTTGTGATCAATTTGCCATCACATTTCCAATGTAGTGACAATGTGGTGGCAAAGCAGTCATAATTAGTGTCATAAAACCTTAATTATATGGTTTTATGAATAAACTGAATTATATAAGCATCAAATGTCAAAAATTCATAACATATTAAATATATTTATTATATTTCTTCGTCCTTGTCATCGTCTGAAGATGAAATATTACATTGAAATTCATCTTCTATTTTGGCATCTCCAACATCGAAATCAATTTCTTCGGTATGATTAACTCTATCGACCAAACGATCTACTTCTATCTTTTGAACAACCATTACTTTTTCATCATTTTCTTGTTGCAATAGGGTAATCTCGTCTTTGTTTTTGTATTTCCCCAAAATGTTAGATCTAAGATTGACTTTCATAACACTGAGCCATGTTTGTTTTGATGATGATTTGGTGTGCGGATAGAGAATATAACAAAATTGATCTGCTTGAGAGGCTGGTACATCATAATTAATGAAATATAAATCAGTTATATATTTATAACGAAATTATAGTTAATTATTTACATACGCACCTAGAATAAATAGTTCGTATTTGTAGGCCCTGAAGATAAGACATCAACGACGCCATTTTCCGACTTCTGAGTACCTTTCGAAAGCGTAGGATTGTACCACTGACATTTAAAAAGCGTGATCTTCAAATTTAAGAGGCCGACATACTTAAGTTGAATGATATCTATTAGAATCCCGTAGAAATCAGCTTCATCAGAATCATCTGAGTAATTGTCTCCCTTGACACAAATGCCGTAGTTACATTTCTTTCTCCTATGTCCATGTTTTTTCGTGTGGAACATATAACCTCTTGTAAAATAGATTGGCCAAGTTAACGCTTTATTCATCGGCCCATGAACTAATTCTTGAGCCCATATCAGAAAGACGCGTGGCTCTGTGGAAATGCATGCATTGACCTATGATCATATATATAAATTTAGTATTTCAAAATTAGAAAATGTAATTTAATATACATGTCAATTAATTAAACATACATAATCTTGAACCCATATGTGGAACTCTTCCTCTCTTTTCGATGAAAGATCATCTTCCGAAAGATATGGATACGTACAATGAATGTGATCTTCAAACATGCTACAAAAGTAAACATGAAAAAGTAATATATATTGCTTGATTACAATGAAATTGAAATGTAATAAATGCAATTGTTTTCATAGTATTTACCTCTCTAGTGGCCAAAAATATTCACAATCAGCAAAACATATGCATGTGCATATTTGTATTATTTTTCGGAGAGCTATATTTCTTTACATTTACCACTTGAACGACCCATGTGCATAAATATATTCAGCATTCCGGGATCCGGATATACAGGGACGTCACCTTCATCAAATCTTGTAGAACTATATATATATATTATTACACAATATATTCAATACGAAAATTTAATTATTTACCATTTATAATAAAATAATTAATTAATAAACAAAAGAATTTATGGTACCTGTTTTTCATGCGTATGTGGATAGCAAAGTAATGTTTCGAGAAGTAAGATATCTCATCATTCACATATGATTCAACAATTGACCCTGCAGCATATCGTTTTTTCTTCGCCTTGCTTTTCAGTTTTTTAAAAAACCTTTCAAATGGATACATTCAACTATATTGCACAGGTCCACCCAGTTCAGATTCGTATGATAGATGTATAGGAAGGTGTTCCATGACGTTGAAAAATGCAGGTGGAAAGATCTTCTCCAAATTGCACAAAATTATGACTATGTTTTCCTTTATAATTCGGACACGGCTTTGTTGTAATGATCCGGAGCATAGATCACGGAAAAATCTTCTAATCCCTATATATATTACCATCTAGAATTAATTAGTACATGCAATTATTATAAATTTACGTACTTATACTATAAAATATATTTATTAGTATATATATCTGATAATGCTGGATGAAATTTCGTGGTAAAAGTTCTACAAATATAAAAGGGAGAAGCCTTTCCATAAAAATATGGCAATCATGACTTTTCATGCCCGAAAACTTCAGTCCATCCATATCCACACAATTTGCTAAATCTGCCGTGTAGCAGTCTAGAAGTTTGACATCATTTTTGACACATTCCAATAAGCGTTCTTTCGCTTTTGTGTCAATCGAAATATAGGGAATGAAGCATTACCCCGACCATCCACGTGCAACTCTTTTCGAGAGCAAAACTTTGCAATATCCAACCTTGATTTAACTGTATCTTTTGATTTCTCTTTCACATTTATAATAGTATTAATGATGTTATCGAAGAAATTCTTCTCTATATGCATCACATCAAGATTATGTCGAAGATTAAAGTCTGTCCAGTACGACAACTCTCAAAATATGCTTTTTTGTGCCAATTATGCCGGCTGCCGTAACCTTTTTCTTTACTTTCATGTCCGTTTTCTCCGCAGTCAGATGTTCTTAGAGGAATGACAGTTTTTATTCGCTCGTATAAAACTTGTTCGCTTGTCAATGATTATGGAAGATAGTCATTCAAAGCGTGCTTCCTCTTTAAAAATATTGTTTTATTTTTCCGTAACGGGTGACCCTTAGGAAGAAACCTTCTGTGACAATCAAACCAACCCATCTTTCTACCATTTGGTAATTGAAATGCCTTCGTATCATCCATACAAATTGCACAAGCCAGTCTACCATGCGTTGTCCATCCTGAAAACATTCCATAAGTGGGAAAATCGCTTAACGTCCACAGTAACATGACTTTTAAATTGAAATTTTGATTCAACGATACATCGTATGCATCAACTCCCGTATACCACAATTCTTTCAACTCATCAATCAAATGTCAGATGAATATATCCAGACTAGCACACAGATGATTTAGCCCCAAATCCAGAATTGTTAGAAACAAGTACTCTTTCTTCATACACATATCCGGTGGTAAGTTATATGGAGTGATAATCACCGGCCATAATGAATGATTACGAGACATCCCAAATGGATTGAACCCATCAGTATATTAATCAAGATAAATGTTTTGAGATTCAGCAGCAAATCTAGGATGTAGATATTGAAAGTTTTTCCACTCCACAACATCGGATGGATGACTCATTTCTCTGTCTTCTACTTCATGGTCTGCGTGCCACCTCATTGCCACTTCTTTTCTGACGATGTTTATCCTTCTTTTCGTACAAGGTCCGATGAACAAATCATCTTTCGATGACGTTGGCTCTTCTTTCCAGACAAGGTTCGACTGACAGAGTGTCTTTCAACGACTTCTACTGAGGTTACACCGACGATTTCCAGTTTTGACCTAGTGAGGGTCGCTGCTAAACGAATGTCAAGGTCCGAGCTACCTACTTCAAGCTGAAAATTGGTGAGGCGTTCTTTTTTATTTTTTTGGGAAGTGGAAATGATACAAACTTTGAATCAAGGCCGCAACACACTTGGACCGGTTGGAGAAGATTAGGAGAGAAACTCGGCCTTAGACTTCTGGAATGGGGTTTTCTGGTGGGTATTGGATGGTGGGGTGAAGTGAACCACACGAGGGATGGAAAATCTCGTGATAAATCATAACTTAGAAACTAGGAGGGCTGGTCTCAACTAGGGTTCTAAGCGATTAGAGCTTTTAGGAGAAAAAATCGTAAGAAAAATGCTTTCTTTATTAATATCAAAAAACTTGTCGAACTAAAATGCTGAAAGGAGCCTTATTAATATGCTTAGCAACTTTGAAATTCTACAGTCGACCCAAAAAGAAAAGGAAAAAATACAAAAGTGCATAAAGGAAAGATTACAAAAGGGAATAACCGAAAAAGGACATCTAATTAAATGTTCTTGAATCAATAAATAGAAAACTACTAATTCCTACCCTGAAAAACAGAAAAGGCAAATATATAATTGAAAATTTACCTACTTACCATTCGGGCAAGAAATGGAAGGTGGCCGACCTTTGTTACACGCGCTTACTCTTCAATTTGAAGTAGGGTTATGAAGTGTTGGGCCTTGACCTCTTTTGCCATGAGAGCCCAAGTCTCTGGAGTCCTTTGATATGTTGAGAAGCCCTTGAATTCATCATTGCAATATTGGCCCAATGCTCCTTGTCGTTAGTCTTCTAGGAGCTTGTCTACCCACAAGATGAACTTGTCAAAGAGTGCCCTTGTTCTACTCCTTGTCATTGCTCTTGGTGGCAGCACTGGTGTACAGACTTCATCTAGGTTCATGCCTTGAAGCTGATAGCTGATTTGATTCGAGTCTCCTTGTGTAGAGGTGGAAATGGTCGTGTGATCGCTTGAGCCGGCTGGGCTGTGTGTAGAGCTGGCTGAATTGAAATTGGAGCCGACCAGATCGATTGTTTGGCCGGCGGTGTTACCCACTGGGTCGGCGGTGTTAGTCACTTTTCCGCCAGTTGGGCTGGAGGTTTGGGCCTCTTAGCCGGCGAAGTTGGTCGGCCCGGCCGGGCTGATCGTAGGGTCGGCGGTACCACTTAGCCTGGTAGATGCGCCAAATGGCCCGGCTGTCTCGGGCAGTAATTCTGGTCGGCCATTTGGATCTTCTGGCCGGCCAAACAATATGGTTTCCTCATCAGGAACGGATGTGATGGACGGGCTGACTGAGCTGCTCACCCTTAGTTGGGGTGTCAATGAGGTGTCGCAGTCAACACATTGAGAAGGTGAATGGGCTCTCTCCGCATTAATGAGGCAGCGTAAATGCGATGGTTAATGCGCTGAAAGTTCATTTTCGATGCGTAATTAAGTCGGGACTCAATTACGGTTGCCGTTTCTGAGGAAATTTTTTTCTATAAAAGGGGAGTGGTCCCATTGTGTTCAGGCATCATTTCTTCTATATTTACTCAAAAATCAAGATGTTGTTAGCGAACTTGAGATGAAGCTGCTAGAAAGAGCGACATCCGTGGAGCTTACGGAAGCTATGCAGGATCACATGGCCAGGGTGCCGTACTACGATTCACCGCCAAGGGGGGAACTCGTTTAGCACGCCGCGGTGGAGCACATGCTGCGCCGATACATTGTGAGTTCTGAGTTTGGTTTTCTTGGTTTTTGTTTAATGTTGCTGTGTAGAGTGTTAATGTTGCTGTGTAGAGGGCGGTTCTGGCCGCAGCATGGGCAACACTGGTTTGGAAGGAGGGTGCTCAAGACAAAGGGAAGAGGAAGATGTCCTAGGAATGGATAGCCTGCTTAGTCTTCGATTTGAAGTAGGTTTATGAAATGTTGGGCCTTGACCTCCTTTGCCACGAGAGCCCAAGTCTCTGTAGTACTTTGAGATGTTGAGAAACCCTTGAATTGATTCTTGCACTCTTGGCCCAATGCTCCCTGTCGTTGGTCTTCTAGGAGCTTGTCTACCAACGAGCTGAACTTGTGGAAGAGGGTCCTTGTTCTGCTCCTTGTCATGGCTCTTGCTGGTACCACTGGTGTAGAAACTTCCTCTAGGTTCATGCCTTGAAGCTGGTAGCTGATCTGGTCCGAGTCTCCTTGAGTAGAGTGTGAAATAGCCGTGTGATCGCTTGAGCCGGCTGGGCCGTGTGTAGATCTGGCCGAGTTGTAATCGGAGCCGGCTAGGATGATTCGGCGGTGGTGTCACCAGCTGGGCTGGTGGTGTTAGTTACATCACTGCAAGTTGGGCTGGAGGTTTGGACCTCTTCGCTGGCGAAGTTGATCGGCCTGGCCTGTCTGATCGTAGAGCCGGCGATACTGCTTGGCTAGACAGACTTGCCAAATGGCCCGGCTTTCTCAGGTAGGCCTTCTGGTCGGCCATTTTGATCTTCTGGCCGGCCAGAAGATCAGGTGTCCTCATCATCCCCTCCCACTTCAGTATGTTTTGACCTCAAAACTGGTTCATCTGTAAGGAAAGGAGTTAAATCAGACACACTGAATGTGTTAGACACATTAAACTTACAAGGAAGTTCAAGTCGGTAGGCATTGTTGTTTATACTGTCCAGGACTCTGAATGGTCCATCTCCTCTGGGGGCCAGCTTGGAACTCCTTAGGTTGGGGAATCTTTCTTGCCATAAGTGTAGCCACACCTAATCGCCTGGTTGGATGATCATTTCCCTTCTCCACCTTGTTAGCATGAGTCATGTACTGCCCGGTCCTCTTCTCCAGATTCTCTGCTACCTTCTAGTGCAATTTCTTGATGAACTCTTCGTTAGATGCTCCATTGAGGTTGGTCATTTCTTCTGGTGGCAGTGGTGTTTGCTCCAAAGGCATTTGAGGGTTGAAGCCATAGACCACTTCAAAAGGGGTCTTATTAGTGGCTAAATGCACTGCTCGGTTGTAAGCAAAATCAATGAATGGTAGGCACTCCACCCATGTCTTGAGGTTCTTCCTAAGTGTGGTCCTGAAAAGAGTTGACAATGTTTTGTTGACCACTTCAGTTTGGCCATCGGTTTGAGGGTGGCACGTGGTAGAGAAAAGTAGCTTAATGCCTAGTTTTCTCTAAAGGGTCCTGTAGAAGTGGCTGAGGAATTTGGTGTCTCTATCTGACACGATGATCCTTGGCACTCCATGAAGACGCACTACTTCTCTGTAGAATAGCTCTGCCGTTTGCGTGGCACCATTAACATTGGCACATGGTATGAAATGTGTCATCATAGAGAATCAGTCTACCACTACAAAGATGGCATCTTTGTGGTTGATCTTGGGCAGACCTAGAATGAAGTCCATGGAGATGTCTACCCATGGATATGTAGGTATGGGCAGAGGGAGATACAACCCATGAGGGTGTACTCGGGACTTTGCTTTTTTTGCAAGTAATGCACCTTGCACAATGGGCTTCTACTGACCTCTTGATGTGTGGCCAATAGAAGTGCTCCTTGACCACGACTAGTTTCTTTGTCAACACCAAAGTGACCCATAAGACCTCTTCCATGAGCTTCTTGGGTGATAAGCTCTCGTAGAGATCCTTGTGGTATACACAACCTTCTTTTCCGGAACAAGAATCCATCATGGAGATAAAACTTGTTGTTACTCCATGTTCCACACTCCTTGTAGCTCTCAGGAAAGTCAGGGTCATCTTTGTATATCTGCTTGATGTGCTCAAATCCTAACCTTTGCTTCCATTGTTGAGATCAAGGCAAACCTCCTTGATAGTGCATTGGCTATGACATTATCCTTGCCCTTCTTGTATTTGATGACGTAACAGAAGGTTTTTATGAACTCCATCCACCTAGCATGTCTCCTCTTGAGTTTGGTTTGCCCTCTAAGGTGATTGAGAATTTCGTGATCAATGTGGATCACAAACTCATTCGACAACAAGTAGTGTTGCCAAGTCTCCAAGGCTCACACTAGGGCATAAAGCTCCATGTCGTACGTGGGGAAATTCAGTGAGGCCCCACCTAACTTCTCACTGTAGTATGCCACTGGTCTTCCTCCTTGGGTTAGCACCGCGCGTATGCCTATGCCGGAGGCATCACACTCCACTTCAAACGTCTTATTGAAGTTGGGCAGGACTACAACTGGTGTGTCAGTGAGGCTGTCCTTCAAGGCCTGGAATGCCTTCTCTTGAGTTCTCCCCAGCTGAACCCCACATTCTTCTTCACAACTGCCATCAGTGGTGAGGAAACGCTGCTGAAGTTGGACACAAATCTTCGGTAGAAGCTGGCCAGGCCGTGAAAGGTCCTTACTTGGCTGATATTGCTCGGTGTTGGCCACTCTTGTATGGCTCAAATCTTCTCCTCATCAACCTGTAAGCCCTGTGAACTCACAACAATGGCTAAGAAAACAAGCTTGTCAGTACAAAAGATGCATTTCTTGAGATTGGCATAAAGCTCTTTTTGTCGAAGGGTTTTAAGCACCATCTCAAGATGTGTGATGTGTTCCCTAAGGCATTTACTATAAACAAGTATATCGTCAAAATAAACTACTACAAACTTACTTATGTACGTCCTAAGAACTTGGTTCATAAGCCGCATGAAGGTGCTTGGGGGCATTAGTCAAGCCAAATGGCATGACTGTCCACTCGTAGAGTCCTTGCTTTGTCTTGAAAGCGGTTTTCCACTCATCACCTTCTTTCATTCTGACCCGGTGGTATCCACTCTTGAGGTCTATCGTAGAGAAGACAGTGGCTCCACTCAGCTCATCCAGCATGTCATCAAGCCATGGTATAGGGTGCCGGTACTTGGTTGTGATGTTGTTTATGGCCTGATAGTCTACGCACATTCGCCAAGTCCCAGCCTTCTTGGGGACTAGCAATACTGGTACGACACATGGGCTGAGGCTCTCTCGAACATAGCCTTTCTCCAGGAGCTCCTTAACTTGCTTCTCAAGTTCTTTGTACTCCTCTGGACTCATCCGGTAGGCTGGTCGATTGGACAAGGCTGCTCCGGACACGATGTCAATCTGGTGCTCAATTCCACATAGAGGAGGCAAGCCTGCTTGTATCTCCTCAGGAAATACATCCTGGAATTTGTTGAGAAGGGCTGCTACTTTAGGAGGTAGCTCTATCTCCTCTTTTTCTGTACTCAAAACTTCCTTAGAAACCATTAGTAGCATTAAGTCCTTAGAGGCCAAAGCTCTTCGGACATGACTTGGTTGAATAAGAAAATTAGACTTAATGAGCTTCTTTTCTTTACTCATTTGTAGTTGTAACTCGTGTACCTGCGCAGAAGTGAGAGGGGCTAGGCTGACCTTTCTGATGTCATGCACAAAAGTGTATAGATTGGTCTGGCCATCATGCCTTGTTTCCTTGTAGAATTGCCATGGTCTTCCTAGAAGAAGATGGCCAGCTTGCATGGGTACCAAGTCACAAACTACCTGGTCTTGGTATCTGTCCACACTGAATGGCACGGTTACTTGCTCATGGATCTTGAGCTCCACCTTGTCATCAAGCCATCTCAGTCGATAAGACTAGGGGTGTTTAGTATTCTCTAGACCTAGCTTATCAACCATATATGCACTAGTCACGTTAGTGCAAGAACCACTATCTATGAGGTTACATACCTTGCCCTTGATGGTGCACCAGCTGTGGAAGATATTCTCCTTTTGAATGGTCTCGGAGAGGTCGACCATTGCACTGAGGATGCGTCTTGCCACTAATACCTCTCCCACATCAAGATACTCTATGTCTCCATAATGTGCTTCTAGCTCGAACTCCTCTTCATCTTGAGACTCGTACTCTACAGCCTCCGTGATTAGCATGACCCGGTTGTTTGGGCATTCCCTTGAGTTGTGACCACCACCCATACACTTGAAACAAGTGATATCAGGTGATCTTTGAGTGTTAGAAGACTTACTAGGCTCTCTCTGATCATGGGTTTGTTCAGGAGGCTTGCTCTTGAACCGTGACTCAATCTCGATCCTCTTGCCTTTCTCTACGGGCTTGGAGCCATTGCTTGGTGCCCAAGGCGTCTTAGGTCGGTTGTGTATGTCTTGGTTCTTACGCTTGATGTGTTGTTCAGCCTGGACAGAAAGGTGAAACAAGTCCTTGAAGTCACTATAGATCTACCTCTCCACTTTCCGGCTGATTCTTTCTTGCAATCCATCCAAAAATTGAGCCATCAATGATTCTTCATCATCATTGAGCTCCAGCTTATTCCTGATTCTCTCAAAATCCTCATAGTATTCCTCCACTGATCTTGTGCCCTGTTTAAGAGTACGAAAACGGCATTGCAAATCTGTATGAAAATAAGGTGGAACAAACCTTTGTCTCATGAGATCCTTCATGTCGACCCAAGAGTCTATGTGATACAAGCCTCGATTCAAGGCTTGGATGTGCGTGGGCTGTTTGGAGAAGTTTAGGTGAGAAACTCGACCTTAAGATTATGGATTGGGGTTTTCTGATTGGTATTGGATGGAGGGGTGAAGTGAACCACACGAGTGGTGATGAACCTCGTGATAAATCACAAACTTAGGGCTAGGAGAGCTGGTCTGGACTAGGTTCTAAGCGCATAAGTCTCTTGGAGAGAAAAACTTGTAGAAGAAAATTCGCACTTTATTAATTATCAAAAAGGTTGTCGAACTACAATGCTGGAAGGAGCCTTATTAATATGCTCGACAGCTTGACCTTCTAGGGTCGACTCAAGAAAGAAATGGAAAATTTACAAAAGTGCACAAATGGAAAACGTACAAAAGTGCATAACAAAAAAGGACCTATTCCTAAAATTTCTTTGACTCAAAAATGTAAATAATCTAAATCCTACCCTGCAAAACAGAAAGAGGCAAATATCCAATTTGAAAACTTACCTTTCTTACCTCACGGCCAAGAAATGGAAGGTGGCCGTCCTTGTGGCATGCACGCGCCTTGCTCCTAGTCTTCGACTTGGAGTAGGGTTAGGAATCTTTGGGCCCTGATCTCTCTTGCCACTAAAGCCCAAGTCTCTGAAGTCCCTTGCATTGTTGAGAAGCCTTTGGACTGTTCTTTGCACTCCTGGCTCACTGTCCTTTGTCGATCATCCTCTAGGAGCTTGTCGACCCATAAGCTGAATTTGTGGAAGAGTGCTCTTGATCTGCTCCTTGTCATTGCTCCTGGTGGTACCACAGGTGTAGAGACTTCCTCTAGATGCATGTCCTGAAGCTGGTAGCTTATCTGGTGCGAGTCTCCTTGTGTAGATGTTGAGATGCCCGTGCTCTCGGTTCGATCAGCTGTAACGGTTGGACTGTGCGAGGTACTGGCCAAAATGTCTTCTGCTCCGGCCAAGTTGATTCCGGAGCCGGCGGCGTCACCAATTGGACCGGCGGTGTCATCCACATCGCCTCCAGTTGGGTCGGAAGTTTGGGCATCTCCGCCGGCAATGTTGATCGGTCCGGCCCGGTTGGTCGAAGGTCCGGTGGTACCGCTTGGGCCAGCAGTCGTGCCAAATGGCCCAGCTGTCTCGGAAAGCTCCCTGGTCGGCCAGTCTGGTCTCCTGGCCGGCCATACGACCTGATGTCCCCATCACTATGGGTCTCAACCTCCTTCTCCTCCGGTCAGAAGCCTCACGATCCCACCAGATGAAGGCATTATCCGTGAGTTATGCTACTGCCATGGAGACTCTCCTAGGACCTGGTTGGTTGTAGTGGTCGAAGATGTGATCCATCCTCCTCTCCAAATCTAGATAGGCCTCACAGTCTACTTTTCCTGCAAAACTTGGAGGTGTTAGTTTGATGTCATGATTGTTTACCCGGTTGTAGGCATAGTCATCTCCATCCTCATGATGTCTAGGGGCATTCTTGGTCTCTGGTGGTGACCATATGGCTCGTAGCCATTGCCCTCTTCTTTTGGTTGCTGTGGAGGTCCTCTCGGCCTAGGGTGATAGCCGTGAGGCTGGTGGCCCTCATCTTCATCTGGGTGGGGCTCCTCCTGTTCTGGCCATGGCCTTGGGTGGTCAGGACCTTCAGCAGGGTCTTGGCCAGCCCTCACGTGCCTTATGGCCTGGAATCTCAGCGGCCATTCCACACACTCCAGCCTCTCGCCTATTGATGCGAGTTGGGTTTGGAGTGTGGTTAATTGTATTGGTCCAAGATGTGATCCATTCTTCGCTCCCAATCTAGATAGGCCTTGCGTCTACTTTTCCTGCAAAACTTGGAGGGGTTAACTTAACATCTGGATAGGGGTTTTATAATAGGAGAAAATTTAAAGAAGGCAAAATAGAGAAAAGAAAAAAAAATCTAGCGAAAGGAAAGCAATTAATGCGCAAATCTTCTAGATTTTGTTTTGGCGATTTTTCTTTTTGATTCTCTTGGTAATTTTCTTGTTTCTTTTTTTTTTCGATTTAACCTAAAAATTAATGGAAAATATGCTCTAGCAAAAAGGAAAAAAAAGATGCAATGAAAAACAATGATCCTAACCTGGTGATGCACGTAGGAAACGATGCACTGGGTTGTGACTTTAGGTGATATTTTTTTTTTGATTTTTTGAATGGAACTAAACTAATGCACAAACTGGAAATAAAACTAAAAGTAAGGATATAAACAACCTTGTATGTAGGAGCTTAAGCTCTGGTACCAAAATGATACAAGCCTTGAATCAAGGGCGCAACACTCTTGGACAGGTTGGAGAAGATTAGGCGAGAAACTCATCCTTAGGATTCTGGAGTGGGGTTTTCTGGTGGATATTGGGTGGTGGGGTGAGGTGAACCACATGAGGGATGGAAAGTCTCGTGATAAATCATAACTTAGAAGCTAGGAGGGCTGGTCTCAACTAGGATTCTAAGCGATTAGAGTTTTATGATAAAAACTCATAAGAAAAGTGCTCTCTTTATTAATAATCAAAAACTTGTCGAACTACAATGCTGAAAGAACTCTTATTAATATGCTCAAAAGCTTTTACCTTCTAGGGTCGACCCAAAAAAGAAAAGAAAAGATACAAAAATGTATAAAGGAAAAATTACAAAAACAATAACCAAAAAAGGACATCTACTTAAATGTTCTTGACTCAATAAAATGGAAAACTACTAATTCTTATCATGCAAAACAGAAAAAGCAATCTTATAATTGAAAACTTACCTACTTACCATTCGGCCAAGAAATAGAAGGTGGTCGACCTTGTTACACGTGCTTAGTCTTTGATTTGAAGTAGCTTTATGAAATTTTGGGTCTTGACCTCCCTTTCCACGAGATCCCGAGTCTTTGGAGTACTTTGAGATGTTGAGAAGCCCTTGAATTGATCCTTGCACTCTTGGCCCAATGCTCCTTGTCGTTGGTCTTCTAGGAGCTTGTCTATCCACAAGCTGAACTTGTGTAAGAGTGCCCTTGTTCTTCTCTTTGTCATGGTTCATGGTGGTACCACTGGTGTAGATATTTCCTCTAGGATCATGCCTTGAACCTGGTAGCTGATCTGGTCCGAGTCTCCTTGAGTAGTGTGTGAAATGGTTGTGTGATCACTTGAGCTGGCTGGGCCGTGTGTAGAGGTGGCCGAGTTGTAATCGGAGCCGGTCAGAATTATTGGTGGGCCGGCGGCATCACCAGATGGACCAGCGGTGTAATTCACGTCGTCACCAGTTGGGCCGGATGTTTGGGCCGCTTCGCCGGCGAAGTTGGTCGGCCTGGCTCGGCTGATCGTAGGGCCGGCGGTACCGCTTGGCTCAGTAGACTCGCCAAATAGCCCGGCTGTCTCGGGCAGGCCATCTGGTCGTCTATTTTGATCTTCTGGCCAGCCAGACGATTTGGTATCCTCATCAACTAGCCTATAGACTACAAGTGGTTTGCACAGCAATCTATCATCTAATGATCATTGGGTCCGAGTCTAATCATGTCCACCTATCGCCTTAGATATCAACTCTTGTTGGCTAAGATGCAATAAGGATGTTTAAGCCTACCTACACTGATGAGGGCATCAGATCGTCCGGCCGGCCAGGAGACCAGATTGGCCGACCAGAGTGCTTGCCCGAGACAGCCGGGCCATTTGGTGCGTCTCCCGGCCCAAGCGGTACTGCCGGACCTACGACCAGCCAGGCCGGACCGATCAATATTTTCGGCGGAGAGGCCCAAACCTCCGGCCCAACTGGCGGCAATGTGTATGACACCGCATGCCCAGCTCGTGACGCCGCCGGCTCCGGGATCAACCTGGCTGGCTCCGATGACAATCCGGCCAGCTACTCGCACGATCCAGCCGAACCAACCGATCCAGCCGATTGCACCACCATTTCGACATCTACACAAAGAGACTCGGATCAGATAAGCTACCAGCTTCAAGACATGAATCTAGATGCAGTTTCTACACCAGTGGTGCCACCAGGAGCAATGACAAGGAGCAGATCAAGGGCGCTCTTCCACAAGTTCAGTTTGTGGGTCGACAAGCTCCTATAGGATGATCGACAAAGAGCATTGGGCCAAGAGTACAAGGAAGAGTCCAAAGGCTTCTCAACACTACAAAGGACTCCAGAGACTTGGGCTTTAGTGGCAAGAGAGGTCAGGGCCCAACAAATCATAACCCTACTCCAAGTCGAAGACTAGGAGCTAGGCGCGTGCATGCCACTAGGTCGGCCACCTTCCATTTCTTGGCCGATAGGTAAGAATGGTAAGTTTTCAAATTATATACTTGCCTTTTCTGTTTTGCAGGGTAGTAATTAGAATGTTTACATTTTTGAGTCAAGAACAATTTATGTAGAAGTCATTTTTTGGTTATTGCCATTTTGTAATTTTTCCATTTGTGCACTTTTGTAAGTTTTCTATTTTTCTTTCTCTGAGTCGACCCTAGAAGGTCAAGCTGCCGAACATATTAATAAGGCTCCTTCAGCATTGTAGTTCGAAAACCTTTTTGATATTAATAAAGATAGAATTTTCTTCCTACGAGTTTTCTCTCAAAAAACTTGTGCGCTTAGAACCCTAGTCGAGACCAGCCCTCCTAGCTTCTAAGTTTGTGATTTATCACAAGGTTCATCACCCCTCGTGTGGTTCACTTCACCCTTCCATTCATTACTCACCAGAAAACCCCTTTCCAGAAGCCTATGGTCGAGTTTCTCACCTAATCTTCTCCAAGAAGTCCACACGTGTACGGCATTAATTCGAAGCTTGTATCATACACGTTCTGTCTACATTTCTCAGGAGCAAAACATCATCCATCTAAGCATTGATTAGCTACTTCAATCCCTAGCACTAAGCACACCCTAAACATCAGGGATTTGTCATCAAATCTACCTTACCACCAATCCATACAGAAAACTACTCAAACATGTTCGTTAAAACAGTAAACATAGGAAGTAAAAGCAATGAAACATAAGATAAGAGATAGTGATACAAGCCTTGATTCAAGGATGTATGCGCGTGGGCTGTTTGTAGAAGATTAGGTGAGAAACTCAACCTTAGGCTTCTGGATGGGGGTTTTCTGGTTGGTAAAAGATGGAAGGGTGAAGTGAACCACACGAGGGGTGATGAACCTCGTGATAAATCACAAACTTAGAGCTAGGAGGGCTGGTCTCAACTAGGTTCTAAGCGCACAAGATTCTTAGAGAGAAAACTTGTAGGGAAAAAGTTCTACTTTATTAATAATCAAAAAGGTTGTTCAACTACAATGCTGGAAGGAGCCTTATTAATATGCTCCACAGCTTGACCTTCTAGGGTCGACCCAAATAAGAAAAGGAAAACTTACAAAAGTGCACAAAGGAAAAGATACAAAAGTGTATAATCGAAAAAGGACCTATTCCTAAAATGTCTTTGACTCAATAAAAGTAAATATTCTAGATCCTACCCTACAAAACAGAAAGAGGCATATATTCGAATGTAAACTTACCTTAACTCACCTCACGGCCAAGAAATGGAAGGTGGCCGTCCTTGTGGCATGCACGCTTGCTCCTAGTCTTCGACTTGGAGTAGGGTTAAAATCTTTGGGCCCTGACCTCTCTTGCCACTAAAGCCCAAGTCTCTGATGTTCCTTGTGTTGTTGAGAAGCCTTTGGACTCTAATTTGCTCTTCTGGCCCATTGTCCTTAGCTGCTCTTCCTCTAGAAGCTTGTCGACCCATAAGCTGAATTTGTGGAAGAGTGCTCTTGATCTGCTTCTTGTCATTGCTCCTGGAGGTACCACTGGTGTAGATACTTCCTCTAAGTGCATGTCCTGGAGCTGGTAGCTCATTTGGTCCGAGTCCTCTTGTGTAGAAGTGGAAGTGCGTGTACTGGCTGGATGGCTGTACCGGCTGGATTGTGCGGTACTGGCCGGAATGACTTCAGGACCGCCAAGTTGATCCCGGAGTCGGCGGTGTCATCAGGGGACCGGCGGTGTCATTCACGTCCCCACCAAGTGTGCCGGAAGCTTGGGCCTCTCCGCATGTTGACCGGTCTGGTCCTATAGGTCGAGGGTCCGGGTACTGTCTGGTCCGCAGGCGCGCCAGATGGTCCTGCTGTCTCGGCAAGCTTCCTGGTCGGCCAGTCTGGTCTCCTGGCTGGATGTACGACCTGATGTCCTCATCATTCCCTCCCTCTTCAGTAGGTTTTGTCCTCAAAACTGGTTCATCTGCATGGAAAGGGGCCAAGTCAGTAACATTGAACGTATTGGACACATTAAACTCACCTGGAGCTCGATCCGTAGGCGTTGTTGTTGATCCTCTCGAGCACTCTGAATGGTCCATCTCCTCTTGGTGCTAGCTTGGAACTCCTTAGGTTTGGGAACCTCTCCTGCCGAGGTGTAGCCACACCCAATCGCCTGGTTGAAAGATCACCTCCTTTCTTCCTTTGTTGGCATGAGTCACGTACTGTCCGGTCCTCTTCTCCAAGTTTTCTGCTACCTTCTGGTGTAACCTCCTTATGAACTCTGCTTTGGATGCTCCGTTGAGGTTGGTCATCTCAGCTGGTGGCAGTGGTGTTTGCTCCAATGGGGTGAGAGGGTTGAAGCCGTATACCACTTCAAATGGTGTCTTCTTGGTTGCTGAGTGCACGGCTCGGTTGTAGGCGAACTCAATGAATGGCAGGCACTCCACCCAAGTCTTTAGGTTCTTCCCTAGTGTAGTTCTGAGAAGAGTTGATAGTGTCCTGTTGACAACTTCAGTTTGGCCATCGGTTTGAGGATGGCAAGTGGTTGAGAAGAGTAGCTTCGTGCCTAGCTTTCTCCAAAGGGTCCTCCAGAAATGGCTGAGGAACTTGGTGTCCCTGTCTGATACGATGGTCCTTGGCACTCCATGAAGCCGTACTATCTCCCTGAAGAACAGCTCAGCTGTTTGTGTGGCATCATTGACATTGGCACATGGGATGAAGTGTGCCATCTTGGAGAATCTGTTCCACTACAAAGATTGCATCTTTGTGGTTGATCTTGGGCAGACCTAGAACAAAATCCATCGAGATGTCCACCCATGGATGTGTTGGTATGGGCAGTGGGAGATACAACCCGTGAGGTTGCACTCGGACTTTGCCTTCTTGCAAGTGATGCATCTTGCACAATGTGCTTCTACTGTCCTCTTGATGTGTGGCCAGTAGAAGTGCTCCTTGACCACTGCTAGAGTCTTGTCGACACCAAAGTGGCCCATGAGTCCTCCTCCATGAGCTTCTCGGATGATAAGCTCCCTTAGTGATCCTTGTGGTATGCACAGCCTTCTTTCTCGGAACAAGAATCCTCATGGATGTAGAATTTGCCATGACTCCTGTGCTACACTCCTTGTAGCTCTCAGCAAGGTCAGGATCATCCTTGTATAGATCCTTGATGTGCTCGAATCCTAGGACCTTTGCCTCCATGGTTGATATCAAGGCAAACCTCCTTGATAGTGCATCGGCTACCACATTGTCTTTGCCCTTCTTGTACTTGATGATGTACGGAAGGTCTCTATGAACTCCATCCACCTGGCATGTCTCCTCTTGAGATTGGTTTGCCCTCTGAGGTGTTTGAGAGTCTCGTGATCAGTGTGGATCACAAACTCCTTGGACAGCAAGTAATGCTGCCAAGTCTCCAATGCTCGGACAAGGGCATAGAGCTCCTTGTCATAAGTGGGGTAGTTCAGTGAGGCACCACCTAGCTTCTCACTGAAGTATGCCACTGGTCTCCCTCCTTGGGTTAGCACTGCTCCTATGCCTATTCCAGAGGCATCACACTCCACTTCAAACGCTTGTTGAAGTCGGGAAGGACTAGCACTGGTGCGTGTGTAAGGCTGTCCTTCAAGGCCTGGAATGCCTTCTCCTGAGCTTCTCCCCAGCTGAATCCCACGTTCTTCTTCACTACTGCCGTCAGTGGTGAGGCAATACTGCTGAAGTTGGGCACGAATCTCCTATAGAAGCTGGCCAGTCCGTGGAAGCTCCTTACTTGGCTGATGTTTCCTGGTGTTGGCCATTCTTGTATGGCTCGAATCTTCTCTCATCAACCTGTAGGCCCTGTGAACTCACAACAAAACCTAAAAAGACAAGCTTATCAGTACAAAGGTGCACTTCTTGAGATTGGCATAAAGCTCTTCTTGTCGAAGGGTTTTAAGTACCATCTCAAGATGTGTGAGGTGTTCCGTAGGCACTTACTATAAACAAGTATGTCATCAAAGTAAACTACTACAAACTTACTGATGTACGCCCTAAGAACTTGGTTCATAAGGCATGAAGGTGCTTGGGGCATTAGTCAAGCCAAATGGCATGACTGTCCACTCGAGAGCCCTTGCTTTGTCTTGAAAGCAGTCTTCCACTCATCACCTTCCTTCATTCTTACCTGGTGGTATCCACTTTTGAGGTCTATCTTGGAGAAGACCGTGGCTCCACTCAGCTCATCTAGCATGTCATCCAGTCGTGGTATTGGATGCCTATACTTGACTGTGATGTTGTTGATTGCTCGGCAGTCCACACATGCGCCAAGTCCCATCCTTCTTGGGCACTAGTAGCACTGGTACAGCACATGGACTGAGGCTCTCTCGAACATATCCTTTCTCCAGGAGCTCCTTGACTTGCTTCTCAAGCTCCTTGGACTCCTCTGGACTCATCCGTAGGCTGGCCGGTTGGGCAGGGCTGCTCCGGGCACTAGATCAATCTGGTGTTCTATGCCACGTAAAGGAGGCAAGCCTGCTGGTATCTCCTCTGGAAATACATCCTGGAATTTGTTGAGGAGAGTTGCTACTTCATGAGGTAGCTCTACCTGTCCCTGTTCTATACTCAACACTTCCTTGAAAACCATTAGTAACATTAAGTCCTTCGAGGCTAAAGCTCTCCGGACATGACTAGGTTGAATAAGAAAGTTAGACTTGACAAGTTTCTTTTCCTTACTCATTTGGAGTTGTAGCTCATGTACTTGGGCAGGTGTAAGAGGAGCTAGGCTGACCTTTCTCTTGTCATGCACGAAGGTGTAGAGATTGGTTCTGCCATCATGCCTGGTCTCTTTGTCAAACTGCCATGGTCTTCCTAGTAGAAGATGGCCAGCTTGCATGGGCACCACGTCGCACGACCTTGGTCTTGGTACTTGCCCACACTGAATGGCACAGTGACTTGCTCATGAATCTTGAGCTCCACTTTGTCATCGAGCCATCTCAGTCTATATGGTCGAGGATGCCGTGTCCTCTAGACCTAGCTTATCAACCATATATGCACTAGCAACGTTAGTGCAAGAACCACCATCTATGATGAGGTTACATACCTTTCCTTGATGGTGCAACGGCTGTGGAAGATGTTCTCCTTTGGATGGTCTCTGAAGGATCCACCATTGCACTGAGGATACGTCTAGTGACCAGCACTTCCCCACATCAGGGTACTCAATGTCACCATATTCTCCTTCTGGTTCATAGTCCTCTTCATCTTGGGACTCATATTCTCCTGCCTCCGTAATCAGCATGACTCGGTTGTTTGGGCACTCCTTGAGATGTGTCCACGTCCCCTGCACTTGAAACAAGTTATGTCACGTGATCTTTGAGGGTTAGAAGACTTACCAGGCTCTCTCTGGTCACGGGTGGGTTCAGGAGGCTTGCTCTTGAACCTTGACTCGATCTCTACGCTTTTGCCTTTGTCCACTGTCTTAGGCATGTTGCTTGGTGCCCAAGGTGTCTTAGGCTTGCTGCGGATGTCTTGGCTCTTACGTTTGATGTGCTGTTCAGCTTGCACAGATAGGTGGAACAAGTCCTTGAAGTCGTTGTAGATTTGCCTTTCCACCTTGCAGCTGATCCTTTCTTGGAGTCCATCCAAGAATTGTGCCATCAATGCTTCTTCATCATCATTGAGCTCCAATCTGTTCCTTAACCTCTCGAACTCTTCATAGTACTCCTCTACTGATCTGGTACCCTGCTTAAGAGTACGAAACGTCGTTGCAAATCCCTATGAAAGTAAGGTGGAACAAACCTTTGTCGCATGAGGTCTTTCATGTCGACCCATGAGTCTACGGGTCTCATTCTCTTCCTCCTTCTGTCAGATACCTCACGATCCCACCAGATGAGGGCATTGTCCGTGAGTTGTGCTACTGCCATTGAGACTCTCCTAGGTCCTGGTTGGTTGTAGTGATCAAAGATATGATCCATTCGCTTCTCCCAATCTAGGTAAGCCTCGGGTCTACTTTTCCTGCAAAACTTGGAGGAGTTAGTTTAACATCAGGATGAATTACCCGGTTATAGGTGTGTTCATCTCCATCCTCATGACGTCTAGGAGGCATTCTTGGTCTCTGGTGAAGACCATATGGCTCAAAGCCATCATCTTCTGCCTCTGGTTGCCGTGGAGGTCCTCTCGGCCTATGGTGATAGTTATGAGGTTGTGTCCTCATCTCCATCTGGCTGGGGTTCCTCCTGTTCGTGCCGTGTCCTAAGGTACTCAGGACCCTCAGGACGATCTTGCTCAGCTCTCACGTGCCTTATGGCCTGAATCTTACTGGTCTCTCCACGCCCAACCTCTCGCCTATGGATGCGAGTTGTGTTTGGAGTGTGGTGAACATGGCCATCATGGCTTCAGCTCTCTATTCTCTTCTCCCATGTGTGCTACAAAGAAAGAAGACAATTAGGTGCTCCTAAATTATTAGGAGTTTTCTTTTATATGGGTTTGAAAAAATGCAAAAGGAAAATCTAAAGAAAGGAAATTAAAAAAGGAAACTTCCTAGACAACTTGTGCTAGCTGTCCAATTCGAATTCTTTTAGTATCTTTTCTATTTTCTTTTTCTTTTCTTTTTAATTTAACTTAAAATAAAGGAAATATGACTTAAACAAAAGGAAAACGTGAATGCAATGCAAAAGTGAATCTAAACCCTAGTGATACACGTAGAGGCTAGATGCACTCGGTTTGGAGTTTGAGGTTATTTTTTGATTTTTCTTGAATGCGACTTAAACTAATGCAAGAACTACAAACAAAACAAGCAAAAGGATAGAAACAACCTGGTTTAGGAGCTTTAAGCTCTGATACCAAAATGATACAAGCCTTGATTCAAGGATGTATGCGTGGGCTGTTTGTAGAAGATTAGGTGAGAAACTCAACCTTAGGCTTCTGGATAGGGGTTTTCTGGTTGGTAAACGATGGAAGGGTGAAGTGAACCACACGAGGGTGATGAACCTCGTGATAAATCACAAACTTAGAGCTAGGAGGGCTGGTCTCAACTAGGTTCTAAGCGCACAAGCTCTTTGAGAGAAAACTTGTAGGAAAAAGTTCTACTTTATTAATAATCAAAAGGTTGTCGAACTACAATGCTGGAAGGAGCCTTATTAATATGCTCGACAGCTTGACCTTCTAGGGTCGACTCAAATAAGAAAAAGGAAAGTTTACAAAAGTGCACAAAAGGGAAAAGATACAAAAGTGCATAACCGAAAAAGGACCTATTCCTAAAATGTTCTTGACTCAAAAATGTAAAGCAACTAGATCCTACCCTGAAAAACAGAAAGAGGCATATATTCAAATGTAAACTTACCTTAACTCACCTCACGGCCAAGAAATGGAAGGTGGCCGTCCTTGTGGCATGCACGCGCCTTGCTCCTAGTCTTCGACTTGGAGTAGGTTAAATATCTTTGGGCCCTCACCTCTCTTGCCACTAAAGCCCAAGTCTCTGATGTTCCTTGTGTTGTTGAGAAGCCTTTGGACTCTAATTTGCTCTTCTGGCCCATTGTCCTTAGCTGCTCTTCCTCTAGAAGTTTGTCGACCCATAAGCTGAATTTGTGGAAGAGTGCTCTTGATCTGCTTCTTGTCATTGCTCCTGGAGGTACCACTGGTGTAGATACTTCTTCTAGGTGCATGTCTTGGAGCTGGTAGCTCATTTGGTCTGAGTCCTCTTGTGTAGAAGTGGAAGTGCGCGTGTACTCGGCTGGATCGGCTGTACCAGCTGGATTGTGCGTGGTACTGGCCGGAATGACTTCAGGACCGGCCAAGTTGATCCCGGAGTCGGCGGTGTCATCAGGGGGACCGGCGGTGTCATTCACGTCCCCACCAAATGTGCCGGAAGCTTGGGCCTCTCCGCAGGCGATGTTGACCGGTCTGGTCCTATAGGTCGAAGGTCCGGCGGTACTGTCTGGTCCGGCAGGCGCGCCAGATGGTCCTGCTGTCTCGGGCAAGCTTCCTGGTCGGCCAGTCTGGTCTCCTGGCTGGATGTACGACCTGATGTCCTCATCATTCTCTCCCTCTTCAGTAGGTTTTGTCCTCAAAACTGGATCATCTGCATGGAAAGGGGCCAAGTCAGTAACATTGAACATATTGGACACATTAAACTCACCTGGCAGCTCGATCTGGTAGGCGTTGTTGTTGATCCTCTCGAGCACTCTGAATGGTCCATCTCCTCTTGGTGCTAGCTTGGAACTCCTTAGGTTTGGGAACCTCTCCTGCCGTAGGTGTAGCCACACCCAATCGCCTGGTTGAAAGATCACCTTCTTTCTTCCTTTGTTGGCATGAGTCACGTACTGTCCGGTCCTCTTCTCCAAGTTCTCTGCTACCTTCTGGTGTAACCTCCTTATGAACTCTGCTTTGGATGCTCCGTTGAGGTTGGTCATCTCAGCTGGTGGCAGTGGTGTTTGCTCCAATGGGGTGAGAGGGTTGAAGCTGTATACCACTTCAAATGGTGTCTTCTTGGTTGCTGAGTGCACGGCTCGGTTGTAGGCCAACTCAATGAATGGCAGGCACTCCACCCAAGTCTTTAGGTTCTTCCCTAGTGTTGTTCTGAGAAGAGTTGATAGGGTCCTGTTGACAACTTCAGTTTGGCCATCGGTTTGAGGATGGAAAGTGGTTGAGAAGAGTAGCTTCGTGCCTAGCTTTCTCCAAAGGGTCCTCCAGAAATGGCTGAGGAACTTGGTGTCCCTATCTGATACGATGGTCCTTGGCACTCCATGAAGCCGTACTATCTCCCTGAAGAACAGCTCAGCTATTTGTGTGGCATCATTGACATTGGCACATGGGATGAAATGTGCCATCTTGGAGAATCTGTTCACCACTACAAAGATTGCATCTTTGTGGTTGATCTTGGGCAGACCTAGAACAAAATCCATCGAGATGTCCACCCATGGATGTGTTGGTATGGGCAGTGGGAGATACAACCCGTGAGGTTGCACTCTGGACTTTGCCTTCTTGCAAGTGGTGCATCTTGCACAATGTGCTTCTACTGTCCTCTTGATGTGTGGCCAGTAGAAGTGCTCCTTGACCACTGCTACAGTCTTGTCGACACCAAAGTGGCCCATGAGTCCTCCTCCATGAGCTTCTCGGATGATAAGCTTCCTTAGTGATCCTTGTGGTATGCACAGCCTTCTTTCTCGGAACAAGAATCCTCATGGATGTAGGATTTGCCATGACTCCCTGTGCTACACTCCTTGTAGCTCTCAGCAAGGTCAGGATCATCCTTGTATAGATCCTTGATGTGCTCGAACCCTAGGACCTTTGCCTCCATGGTTGATATCAAGGCAAACCCCCTTGATAGTGCATCGGCTACCACATTATCTTTGCCCTTCTTGTACTTGATGACATACGGGAAGGTCTCAATGAATTCCATCCACCTGGCATGTCTCCTCTGAGATTGGTTTGCCCTCTGAGGTGTTTGAGAGTCTCATGATCAGTGTGGATCACAAACTCCTTGGACAGCAAGTAGTGCTGCCAAGTCTCCAATGCTCGGACAAGGGCATAGAGCTCCTTGTCATAAGTGGGGTAGTTCAGTGAGGCACCACCTAGCTTCTCACTGAAGTATGCCACTGGTCTCCCTCCTTGGGTTAGCACTGCTCCTATGCCTATTCCAGAGGCATCACACTCCACTTCAAACGCTTGTTGAAGTCGGGAAGGACTAGCACTGGTGCGTGTGTAAGGCTGTCCTTCAAGGCCTGGAATGCCTTCTCCTGAGCTTCTCCCCAGCTGAATCCCACGTTCTTCTTCACTACTGCCGTCAGTGGTGAGGCAATACTGCTGAAGTTGGGCACGAATCTCCTATAGAAGCTGGCCAGTCCGTGGAAGCTCCTTACTTGGCTGATGTTTCCTGGTGTTGGCCATTCTTGTATGGCTCGAATCTTCTCTCATCAACCTGTAGGCCCTGTGAACTCACAACAAAACCTAAAAAGACAAGCTTATCAGTACAAAGGTGCACTTCTTGAGATTGGCATAAAGCTCTTCTTGTCGAAGGGTTTTAAGTACCATCTCAAGATGTGTGAGGTGTTCCGTAGGCACTTACTATAAACAAGTATGTCATCAAAGTAAACTACTACAAACTTACTGATGTACGCCCTAAGAACTTGGTTCATAAGGCATGAAGGTGCTTGGGGCATTAGTCAAGCCAAATGGCATGACTGTCCACTCGAGAGCCCTTGCTTTGTCTTGAAAGCAGTCTTCCACTCATCACCTTCCTTCATTCTTACCTGGTGGTATCCACTTTTGAGGTCTATCTTGGAGAAGACCGTGGCTCCACTCAGCTCATCTAGCATGTCATCCAGTCGTGGTATTGGATGCCTATACTTGACTGTGATGTTGTTGATTGCTCGGCAGTCCACACATGCGCCAAGTCCCATCCTTCTTGGGCACTAGTAGCACTGGTACAGCACATGGACTGAGGCTCTCTCGAACATATCCTTTCTCCAGGAGCTCCTTGACTTGCTTCTCAAGCTCCTTGGACTCCTCTGGACTCATCCGTAGGCTGGCCGGTTTGGGCAGGGCTGCTCCGGGCACTAGATCAATCTGGTGTTCTATGCCACATAAAGGAGGCAAGCCTGCTGGTATCTCCTCTGGAAATACATCCTGGAATTTGTTGAGGAGAGTTGCTACTTCAGGAGGTAGCTCTACCTGTCTTCTATACTCAACACTTTCTTGAAAACCATTAGTAACATTAAGTCCTTCGAGGCTAAAGCTCTCCGGACATGACTAGGTTGAATAAGAAAGTTAGACTTGACAAGTTTCTTTTCCTTACTCATTTGGAGTTGTAGCTCATGTACTTGGGCAGGTGTAAGAGGAGCTAGGCAGACCTTTCTCTTGTCATGCACGAAGGTGTAGAGATTGGTTCTGCCATCATGCCTGGTCTCTTTGTCAAACTGCCATGGTCTTCCTAGTAGAAGATGGCCGGCTTGCATGGGCACCACATCGCACACGACTTGGTCTTGATACTTGCCCACACTGAATGGCACAGTGACTTGCTCATGAATCTTGAGCTCCATTTTGTCATCGAGCCATCTCAGTCTATATGGTCGAGGATGCCGTGTCCTCTCTAGACCTAGCTTATCAACCATATACGCACTAGCAACGTTAGTGCAAGAACCACCATCTATGATGAGGTTACATACCTTTCCTTTGATGGTGCAACGGCTGTGGAAGATGTTCTCCCTTTGGATGGTCTCTGAAGGATCCACCATTGCACTAGCCTAGTGACCAGCACTTCATCAGGTAATGTCACCATATTCTCCTTCTGGATAGTTGATGAGGACATCAGGTCGTACATCCAGCCAGGAGACCAGACTGGCCGACCAGGAAGCTTGCCCGAGACAGCAGGACCATCTGGCGCGCCTGCCGGACCAGACAGTACCGCCGGACCCTCGACCTATAGGACCAGACCGGTCAACATCGCCCGCGGAGAGGCCCAAGCTTCCGGCACACTTGTTGGGGACGTGAATGACACCGCCGGTCCCCCTGATGACACCGCCGACTCTGGGATCAACTTGGCCGGTCCTGAAGTCATTCCGCCCAGTACCGCGCACAATCCAGCCGGTACAGGCCATCCAGCCGAGTACACGCACACTTCCACTTCTACACAAGAGGACTCGGACCAAATGAGCTACCAGCTCCAGGACATGCACTTAGAGGAAGTATCTACACCAGTGGTACCTCCAGGAGCAATGACAAGAAGCAGATCAAGAGCACTCTTCCACAAATTCAGCTTATGGGTCGACAAACTTCTAGAGGAAGAGCAGCTAAGGACAATGGGCCAGAAGAGCAAATTAGAGTCCAAAGGCTTCTCAACAACACAAGGAACATCAGAGACTTGGGCTTTAGTGGCAAGAGAGGTCAGGGCCCAAAGATATTTAACCCTACTCCAAGTCGAAGACTAGGAGCAAGGCGC